>VXBT01012331.1:0-15963 GCA_013400235.1 Oriolus oriolus | reverse complement strand
TCCCTCAGGACCCTGGGATGCATTTTGTCATGTCCCATAGACCTCCATTCAGTCTTATCAGGTGATTCCAAACCTTTGCTTGTAGCTGGAGGGACTTTGCTCCTCCAAAGTCCTTCTGGAGATTCAGGGACTTGAGAAATGGAAAGCCTGACTGCCAGAAAATGAAGACTGAGATAAAGAACTCTTTGAGTACCTCAGCCTTCTCAGGCTGATTCTTAAACAGCAGATTATTAATCTAAATAACATGTGTCTTGACACTGGTTATTTCCATATGACATGTGGGCATATTTCCGTATGACCTTCACTCTGCACAGATCATATGACGTTTTTGTGATTTTTATGAGTAACAAGAGAATCTGAATAGACTGACTGCAGCTAGATGTTCCACACTTACCTAAAATTAGATTACTTTGTTCAAAATTTTCTTTATGCCCCTGTGTTCACCCCAGTCTCACAATAGCTATTTGGGTTTATCTTCGGGTTTATCTTTCAGCTTTGGCCACTATCTCTTCATTTTTCTTTCTTTGCTAAATTAAAAAATGCTGTCTAGCCTGGGTCCGAGCAGTAGTGAGCAGTCTGCTTATTAAGCAGATACTGCTTCTTAGCTGCTTGTTCTTCGTGCTGTGCCCTGGGGGTATATCAAAGGGCAGAAGAAACACAAGCAAACTTGTGAAATCAAGAGAAATAGAATCAATCTAAAAGTTTGGGGAGAGTCATTCTGGTATGAATAGGTAGAATTTGATGCCAGCTGAAGCTTAAAGAACTGCATCTGGTAACTGCATTTCTTCTGAGATATTTTTAATTACGCGTTCTTTCCTGAACTTGTCATTATCAAGGGAATTGGAAGTGTTAATCATACATCCAGAAATGAATACTACCAATATGTGTGTCTATTCCTCATGATAATTCGGGCTGATTAATATATATTATGACTTGTGTCATCAGCTCTTATGCAGAAAATTTAGAATGCTTCCACACATGTCCATATGGAAAACAAAGGAAAAAAAACATTTAAGAAGATGGAATATCTCTGTCCTCATTTCTTTTAAATTTTTAGGGCTGCATTTAAGCAAATTTGTTGCTTTTAAAATCAGTATTCTCTAAATGCAGCATCATCATACAGACTTAGCAAAGAGAGTACTAATTACACTATCTCAGAGTAAATTATGACAGTGAATTATGAATTTTTAGAATAGTTACCTTTGCAATTACCTTTTCTGCAAGTTAAATGACCAAGATGTGCTGCTGCCAGGTTATAATGTCACTTCCTTAAAACTCCTTCAATAGATCCAACTCAAATGACTGTGGTTATCTTGCATCACCAATAAAAACAAAATAATAATCAAAGTGCAAACAACTGATTCATTGCATTATTTAATACAACAACTATATTGTGTATTTCATACTGTCATAAGTTAATGAAAATTAATTTTCCAGTTGTTCATTACCACCATGTCTTGCAAAAAAAGTCCAGAAATGCATTATTTTTGCTTTTTACTTGCAGATATGATTTTTCATAGAAAGCTGTTCAAATTAATGCAATCAAATAACACTTATCTTCCTCCTCAGTTGTTTTCTATACATGAACTTTGGGAAAAATTACAAGTATTTTGCATCTAAAATCTTACCAGGCAAAAATACTTCTTGCTGGAGACATAATGCACCAGATATCCTCAGAAATGACAGGACTTTGGTGACGTTGCCTAGTCCATCCCATATTATCAGTGAATGGACCTCTGTTGTCTCTTCTGAGACTCTTAAGCCTACAACAAGCAGTTTTATTTTGTCTAATCACTTCTATTTCTGTAAGTTGCAAAGGAACAAGAATCAGCCAAATCACAACGTGATATTAAACTGTCAGTTTGAGCTACATTAAAAACTGATAACTCTGATTGTCACTGAGATAGAGATCTGCTGAAAATAGGAATGTCATAAAAGCTCAAAATATTATCTCTTGCCACCAGTTACTCTGCCGAGCAGTAATAACCAACCCTGCTATTAACTCATCTATTTCAAAACACTTCCTAGCATCTTGAAGGTGGTCCTTCATCCAGTCACTTCCTAAAAACAGTTGGCTTTTTCACCATTTCACATCCAGAAAATACGTTTTGTGGTGATGTTTTGCCTTTAATGTCATTTGAAAAAGCAATACTAAGAATAAAGCTCAACCTACACCCTACACTGTTTTCCTCAGTAGATGCATCCCTTGTGTTTCCTGTATCTGGTTTTCCTTGATTTCTTTTGCTTCACCAGGAAACTTCTCATGACTTTTGATAGACAACTTCGGGCATAAGACAAATCCACAGAAGGCATGTCCACAGAGATCTCCTGGGGCTCAGTCAGCTATAATGAAAGAAAGAGCAGCTCAAGCAAATATTCCAGAGCAAATAAAGTTGCTCTGCTTCCCATTGCTTAGATTATCATATTTAATCTCACTCTGAATAAGATGTTTCTCCACTGCTCTGGAAGGGGGTCCAGAAAGACCATTCTCCCTAGTAATATTTCTGAATACTTAAGTCTGATGAATAAGGTGAGTGATCAGATAAGACCTAAATCTCTGTGTCCCAGTCTGGTAGACAAAGGGGAAAAGAACTTTGCTGAGTGAGTTCCTAAAATCCATATTATACCCCTAAAGAGACTTAACTGATAAAGAATTAACAGCATGTTCCTTCTGCGACAAAATTCCAGAATGAGATCAAAATGAAGACATGTTCTTATCACCACCTCAAATTCTTTCTAACACAGGCTTTGGAAGGCAAGAATCTTTGTGTGATTGTGCTTTTTCCCACACAGATCGCAACAACTTCTCAGTCCCCTGTCATAATTTTGTGCGCCATGGGCAACTCTGACCTAATTTGACATGAGGGGAGCAAATCTCAGACAAATAAGGACCATGCTGCCACTGACAGAAAAGTGGTTTATGACTTAGCTCATGGCCTGTTCCAGCAGGCAGGCAGCACACATCCAACTCTGTCAAAGGTTTTCTTCCTACTGAAAAACAGCAATAAAAATGTAAGTGCAACACAATTACCATACCTGCATACAGGAAAGGGAAAGGGAAAGGGAAAGGGAAAGGGAAAGGGAAAGGGAAAGGGAAAGGGATGCTTGTTGTAAAGTGTTAGGCAGTATTTTAATATTCCTGACAAGACAGAATAAAAAACCCTTTAATGAGCACCTATATTACATTTCCATTTATGCTCTAATAACACCCTGTTACTTAAAGAGACAACCCTGTCTCTCCTTCCCTGGTTGTGTAGTTCCAGTCTCTGTCTTCTTCCCTCCCTGACATTCATCAGTCAGTGAGACCTGACTCACCTGCGCAGGCTTTACCCAAAAAACAGTGACTTTTTTTGCTTGGTAATATTTCTGCCACTTTAAAAAGTAGAATTATCTCACTAAGAGATCAAACAAGAATTATCACATGTTGGATGTGAGTTGGTGAGGCTGGGCTTTTCCATGTCAGCCAGCTGCTCACAGGGCTCTGAGCTGACTTCTGTACAGCCCAAATAGTAAAAGATTTTAACTAATTTTATTCAAGACTCAAGAGTATCTGACCTTCATGTAGATTTGTTCTGCTACATATTATTCAAAAACTTTCCATAAATGTCCTGTAGCCCATTTTATTTGACATTCTCAAAGACTTAGAGCCTTTAGAGGGATACCTCAAATATGTTGGAAGGAGTGCATAAAACTATTCAGGTGCAGAAAGTAACGCTAAATCAGGCTAGTGTTGAAAGATGATGATACTCAAGTTTCCCATCTTGGTCATAATTACTTCATTTCACTCAAGTACTTCTGAAGTGTTCAACAGTCTCCAGATATCAGTAACTATACTAAAACTTTCGGACTTAGTTCTCTTTTCTTGGTAGCTCCAAAAGAATAAAAATCCAAAGTTGCTGAATAACCTTGACACCAGTATTCTGCTGCTTTAATGGACTAATTAGCATCCTGAGATACAGAAGAAACATTATACTAGTGATATTTAGCATGCTTTGTGTGCAACAGAATTTAACCAGGACAGAGCTGCAGGACGTTATGAGTCCGGATAGAAATATTCAGGATGCAAATTTCTCTTTGGAAAAACATTAGGGGGTGAAAGACTGATTTTCAAAGCAGACACTTAGGACCATATCAATATTTAGAAATCGATTTGTCTGTTCCATAACAGAACCATTTAAAGTGTAATCTTTCCTTAATTAACAAGTGTGGTGACTTGTACTGCAGAGTAAACTAATGATTTTGCATAACAAAGGGAAAAGGAGGTGTGCTATATTTAAGTTAGCTTCAGTCTGATTTTTTTTAATACAAAAAGATGAAGAAATAAAGAAATCACAGAGCACAAGAAAATATTTTCACTAGTCAAAAAAAGACTATAAAAGGTTGGAATTTTGTTGCTGGGAAAAACAGCAATTATATAAAATGTAAACTAAGAATCGATAGTTTTGTTACAAAATATAGGAGTATGACAAATCTGCATCTTTGGCCTGTTTGTGAGAAAAGGATTTCTAGAAGCTGAAGCTGAACATTTAGCATTTGAAGATAATATGAATTTTTGTTGCTTTCAGGAAAGCCAAGTTTTCATCATAGTACATTTTACCTAGAAGCAAAAAAAGCAAAAAATTCAAATGTCCCACAATAGCAAATAAATATTTAATTTGTGATTTTAACCTTTGTTTGCTATGATTCACCAAATTTCTATCCTTCTTTTATTTTTGTTTTAACAGTTCAAAACCAATTATGAAAAGAGAAAGTTTAAAGTGTCTATTCCATCCAATGACACATCCACGGTGACTTCCATAATCAGCAACGTGTCAGAAGCAATGGAAGCTCTCACCAGAATGAAAGAGGAAATAGTTCCTGTTCCAGGTTCTGTGAACGGAGTGAATGCCCTTGGCTTGGTGGTGTTCTCAATCAGCTTTGGCCTGGTGATTGGGAGCATGAGGGAGCAAGGTCAGGCACTGAAAGACTTCTTTGATAGCCTTAATGAGGCTATCATGAGATTGGTAGCTCTAATCATGTGGTAAGTGCCTCTTCGATAAATTCCTTTTTAAGCTACTAACAATATTTTTTCATCACAGTCCGGCACTGGGCAGCAAGAGTCTGTTTGGCAGAAAGTCAGACAATAAGATTGTATCTACCTTGTAGCTTTTTTCGTGACTGAACTCGAGAGCTGTAACTCTCTGCAACAATATTTGCCCAAATATACCAATTCTTTCAGTGGGTTTCACTTTTGACACGAGTAAAATCAGGGTCTATGGCAGAAGTTTCTACCCTTTTACAGAGCCATTCTATGTCTTCATAAAGATAGTGATCACAGCAGTAAGCTGTTGAAGTTTCCTTGTATCCTAATCTGAATTCATTAAAGGGAACCGACAAACCTCTCCCATAATCTTATTTCTACACAGCAAGACCTTGCTATCACTACTTTCCAACACAACTGGTTCCTGCAGGGGTGTATATGTACGTCCTTGCACTGTAGCTGCACTGCTCACACATGCACATAATTTTCCTGGTTTCTTTATTGTGTTCATTTAGTAAACAAAATAAATACCTTTTCCCTCAAGGTATGAAATCTTTTCAAAATTCCTTTCATTATTCTCCAGGTAGAAAGTTAACTATGAAAAGAAATTATGTCTTGTTGCCTTCCTTAGTACAGAAAAAAACCCAAATCAATTCCAAGAGTCTATCCAGGAGCATGCACGTATACTGCCATATTAATATGAAACCAAATATAAGTATATTTGCTCCAATAACAAAAATCTTTTCTCCTTCACAAGCACATTTAAAATGATAAAGCAGAGGATTCAGATAAATTTCCACATGGACTTGGTGGCGTAAAGGGGAGCTGAGATATAGTGGATAGATTCTGTTCTGTGGTATCTTACTCTGAGAAGACAAGTGGACATTTATAGTAATAAGGCTGTACCAAAAGCAGTGCTGCAGCAGAATTATGTTCAAGTTTCATGCTCAGAAGCAGCTCTTTTTTCACCTCTAGCTGTGCTTCCTGATAGGGAAAACCAGTTCATCCCAGCTGTGCTGCTGTCCCACAGCGCAGCCAACATTTGTCATACAGATTTCTTCATGCTGATGAATATATTTATTCAGTGCCCCACTGGATGAAATGTCACACAGCCAGAAGTGATGCCTGGAAAATAGAATAGATGTTTCCAACAACATTAGAGTGAATATAAAAACAAACCTTTACTTGAAACCTTTCAGGTACACAATATGGTGAAAATCGCACGTGGTATAGTAATTCTACAATTTTTATGAGGTTAGTCGATTAGTATGCTTATCATACACTGTCCAGTTAAAAGGTTAGTTGGTTAGGTAATAACTCCTGGGGTCCTGCCCCACTGAAAGAATTCTAGAGGTTTCTTTTGCCCCACTTTTGTTATGTCTGGTCCAGATCCTGGCTGGAAAACAGAATGTCCTTGTAGTTGGTTCTCTTCTTGGAATAAGACTAAACAATATTTAGGAATGCTTTTATAAGGTTAGCTTCTTGCTCCTAAATGTTGGGAAGAAAGAGAGGAAAAAATGCTAGAAGCTACAACCATGCTTTAGCAATCTACAAAGCTACAAATATGTGAAAAATATAAAAAGCTAAAAATCTTGGGCATCAGAAGCCACTTGAAATCTTCAGAAGTTATCAGACTTCTATGCAGGCTCCTCCCCAACAACAAGGGAAACAGCACTGGAATAGAACTGGGTGCTTGGCATAGTCTACAGATATGTTGGTTGAGCCTTCATTCACACAGGCAGAATTATAACAGAACTGGCTAAAATAGCTTTTAAATTACACCGGAATTCCAAGGAGAACTCATTTCCCTACCTGTCCAAAAGGCACGCTATACATCTTGAAATCCTTACCAGATGTTGAATCCATTAAATCCCACCAGAAACATTCACTGCTGTGGTTTAATCCAGGTTGAGCTGTTCAGAGTTGAAAAGTTCTTGAACTGGTCCTGCATAGGAGCACCCTAACAGTGAAATTCTGCATTTATGCATACAAACACAAACAGTATGCATGGGGAACCAAATCTCTACTTTGTTTTATAATGCTGTTTTGATTTCTTATTTGCAGGTATGCTCCACTTGGAATTCTCTTCTTGATTGCTGGAAAAATTGTTGAGATGGAAGATATGGGTGTGATTGGTGGTCAGCTTGCCATGTACACTGTAACAGTTATCATCGGTTTGCTGATTCATGCTGTCATTGTCCTACCTCTTCTCTACTTCGTGATCACTCGTAAGAACCCATGGGTATTTATTGGAGGCTTAATCCAAGCATTAGTCACAGCTTTGGGAACATCTTCCAGGTATAACACACTATTTTAAAGCCATATTGTTTTTATAGTATTACTGGTTTAAGAAACAATTTTTCCTAATATTTGGCGAACTCTGTATTCACTTGGGCACTGTATTTCAGTTCTGTTGCTCTCTGACACTGACTTGAACTCTGTTTTCTCTAAGAGACCCTGAGCAGGGATGAAATTAATCTGTTTGGTGATGCAGACTGTATGGTCAGAACCCTTGTGACTTTAGTTAGTCTTGGTGTTTGCTGTTTTAAGTAGTTTGTAATGGCTTGATAATGTAGAATAGAACTGCAAAAGGATATGCCTGGAAAAATGGAGCAGCAAACAGAAAAGTCCAGAGGGGATTCCTGTTGGCAGTTGACATTCTGTGCCCAAAACCCTGCTAGCCAATTATGGATACAGAACCTAGAACAAATGTAAATTAAAAAAATCTTTGCATGTGTGACAGAAGGAAACATTATTACAATAAGGTGTACATTTCTATATCAATTGACCTTTAGTAAAACAGCTTCCATTTTAATAAATTTTAAAAATGTGTTCTAAAGACAGGAGTTTCAGTCAGAGATTCTGTAATGCTAAATTTGAGTCCTTGGTGTTTGGCAATATTTTGAAGTAAAAACTTAGGCTGATGCAAGGCAGCATACTGTACTGCAAGTGGATTTAAAAACCATTTAAAATTCAACTGTAAGATGACTGTCAGCAAAGATATTTTTCTAACAATCTTCCACAGCCCCTCTTTATTTTGTGTCAGTATTTCATCGATATTGATAGAGTTTTCAAAGACTAGAAAGTCTGTTAAGTAGTTAGCAATGAAGATTTCACTGGGATCAACTAACCTGAATTGCTGTGTCTTGAAAAACCCCTTTACTTTGGTGAGATCCGATGGAGAGATACTGGCCTGGCTTGGACAGAGTTAACTTTCTTCATAGCAGCTCATATAGTGACGTGTTTTGGATTTGTGGCCAAAACAACAATGATCACACACCGACATTTTAGCGGTTGTTGAACAGTATTTGCACGGCATCCAGACCTTCTCTGTCTCTCACTCTGCCCCCTCAGTGAGTTGAGGAGTTCACAGTGGGTTGGGAGGGCACACTGCCAGGCAGATGAGCCAAACTGAGTAAAGAGGTATTCCTTGCCACATACATCACGCCCGGCAATGAAAGGGGAAAGAGGATTTTAGGAAGGCTGGCCACCTGTTACTTCAGAACTCGCTGGCCACTGGTCTATCTGTGGGAGGTGGTGAGTGGTGCTTGTGCACCACTTGTATTGTTTTGTTTTCCTTTGCTCTTCTTCCAAACTTCTCCCTCACTTATTAAACATTTTTGTTCTCAACCCTTCCATTTTCTTGCTTTAACTGTTCTTTTCAGTTTTGCCTGTCCCATCAAGGTGTGGAGGCAAGCATGTGGCTGTGTGGTGCTTAGCTGCCTATTGGTGTTAACTCGTAAGTGGAAAAATAATGCAGCCGTTGATCAAAATGCCCTTTCCAGAGGAGCCTGCAAATAAATAAGAGAGAACATGCTTTTTACTGAAGGTTTGAATAGCCCATTCTGTATACCTTCAAGGAAACAACATTTAAGGATGATTCAATCACAGCTCCATGACTTGAAAGTGAGAAGAGGGAATTTTAAATAGATTCCTGTGCCTGGCAGAAGAACCTTGTGACATAACACTGAATTTAGACACTTTCAGACTAGGGATTACATACAGAATGGCAGTAATTAACAGTTGGAAAAAGTTTCCAAGAGCATTAGGAGAACCTTCACCACTAAAAATGCTTAAGTTCAGCATTTGCATTTAAAAAAAAAATTCTAGTAGATCACATAAAAACTAAGACAGAACAGTGTCTCTTGTCATTGTGACACCCTTCTCTTTCCCTCTGCAGAATTTATATCATATATTATCCTCTTTCTTTTTGTTTCAGTTCTGCAACATTACCTGTTACATTTAAGTGTCTAGAAGAAATAAATGGAGTGGACAAACGAGTAACAAGATTTGTACTCCCAGTTGGTGCTACAATTAATATGGATGGAACTGCTTTATATGAGGCTTTGGCTGCAATTTTCATTGCACAGGTCAACAACTTTGATCTTAACTTTGGGCAGATTATTACAATCAGGTATGGAAACCACTGTTACCTACATTTAATAAAAGCACCTTTGTGATAACCCCTTGCTGGTTTATGTGGGATTGAACAAAAGCATCTAGAGCTAAAAACAGGAACTGCTACAGTATCAGATTATCTCTAATTTACATTTTCTGCACACAAAAGGACCCCCAGCATGTATTCTCCTTTAGATAAATTTTTAACAAAACTGCAATGTGACACACCCATTGCTGCACTTAATAACGACAACAAGAACAGGTTTTAATTCATTTCACATTTTTCTTTCTTAAGAATTCATGCTGTTGGGACCTACAGACCAGTCATGAGTACCAGGTAGTTTGTAACACACGTACAAAGCTGAAGCACAAAATCATCACAATTTTATTGCCAGGAGGGGTAGTGTTTTCCTGGCTTCAGGATACAAATGGGGCTAGCTGTGTAAGGAGCAGTAATACATTTTTATTACACCAGCTGATAGAAGTGGTGTTATGTTTTCAAGCACACAAACCTTCTTGTTTGAAATAGAATGCCAAACAACCCACTAGTTAGCATTCAGTGATAACTGATCTGCTTTAATTTCATTATGTTTATCACAGTTTAAGGAAAAAGGGTGATGGGTACATGTGCAGAAGAAAGCAACGTCAGCAAGGGGACAGGTGGGCAATTGGGGACAAAGACACATACCTGTCACTCAGGAATACTGAAAGTTCATATATAGGTCTTCTTTCCATAAAACCCACCATTTTATTTTAATATTGATTAACATAAGGCAAAACTCTGCCTTCACCCTCCGAGGCAATTGTTTCACACTCATTAGTACTAGACCTGCTCCCTGGAAAACCACCTGAGAAAACAAATTCTTCCTAAACCAGGTGTGAACAAGCATATTTCTACAAAGTCACTAGACTGTATGACTCAGGGTTTCTGGCAGCTTTCTGGTTTTTGATGGCAGAACGCCAGCTGCTGGAGGACAAAGACTTCACCTGGCATGAAGTTATAGTGAGATGAACAGAGAGCAAAAGTTCTTGTGTTAGATCTGCCAGGACAGAACTACCTCCTCAGCTTCTCTTTTAATGTGTTTGAGCTTGTGGAGTGAGTTTTTTCAATGGGTGGGGACATGTACCTTTAATGTTTTTGTCTGGCCCTTGGCATGTAGTAGGGAATTTACCATCTAACAAAATCATGTTTCAAGGTTTCTGGATAAAGGTTTAGTGAAACACTTTGGATCAAGAGTCATACTCCCCCACAGCTATAGGGTGTTCAGATAAAGGACTAGGCTCATCTTTTTATTTACTACTGAGCAAATACCTTCTTGCTTTATATCTGGTTTTAAAGTTTGACAGATTATAAGGAGAGGTTTTTTTACAGTTTAATTACAGAAATAAGTTAATTGCTGTTGCCATCTCTTTGCACAGCATCACCGCTACAGCTGCCAGTATTGGGGCTGCAGGCATTCCTCAAGCTGGACTGGTCACCATGGTCATCGTGCTCACATCAGTAGGTTTGCCCACAGATGATATCACTCTTATCATTGCAGTGGACTGGTTCTTGTAAGTATTTCCATGGAGTTGCCAAAGGCTTAGACCATATTTAGCAGTGAAATAGCCAGGGGCATTCTGGCTATACTACAATGTTTTGCTGTGGAGGGAGGTTCGATACAAGTGTTAAAAAGAATCACTATTTCTTGCTATTAAGGTATTTTCTTAGAGCAGATGGTGAGAGGTGTTGCTTAATTATGGTTCCTTTTGCATCCAGAAAGTTTACTTAGAAACTTGTATTGCTAGGATACTAAGAAAACTTTCAGATACACTGCAATTAAATAAGCAAAGAATTCCATTAGTTTTTTATTTTTTGTAGGATGGCAATGAAAACTTTTCAATCAATCAGGCTCAGAACTGGATCGGATCCAACCAATTCATTGCAGCTCTGCTGACTATCTAAGCTAGGAAGGGCTCGTCTGTCAACCCCATGAACACAGAAATGAAAAATAATTGTGTTACTGCCACCACAAAGTATTGCCCCTCAGTTTTCCATTCATCTATCTGTAGAAGATGACAGACACCTTTAGATATATATATATTCCCATAGGTCCAGGAAATAAACCGAAGGAGGACTCCCTACAACCTCTATTCCATCTAATACTTATTATTTAGCTTTTCCAGGGCTTTTGGCTTTCAATCTTCTCAAGTGTTCCCTGAAAGAAGTTGCCTGTGTTGTTATCAGAACATAATGTCTCCAAGTTATTATCTAACCACCTGATGCAGGTGGATGCTTACCTGCTGACACTGCCAGTCACTTCTCGTCAAGCTGCCTCCTGCATCTGCTGGGCAGAGCCCTCTGAGAGGGACAAATTTTCGTAGTTTAATTTGAGTCATTCCTGCAGAATTCCACCCTAAATTACACCTCATAGTTTGTGGTCAGGAGACAAACAAACCTAACGAGGTAGATTCTTGCTGGCTTACATGTTCAGAGGGTGCAAACCCAAATTCTTGACACCCAAGAATATCAAAATGCCTGCAAGAGGCCATATGCTCCCTTTGCCGTTCTCATCACATGACTGTTTCTTGGTGTGAAGTTGCTAAGAGTATTAATGTATTTTCTGACTCCACATCCCACTATATTTGTTAATTTCTGGTATTAACAGTTCAGAAAAGTGAATGCACATAAAACAGGTGACTCATCTAGCAGCTGTTTAAGGGCCATTTTAGCAGCTAGTCTGCATGCTTCCTTGAGCAAGGGATGAAATTACCTCACTACTTTTTCCTTAGGGATCGTCTCCGTACCACTACCAACGTCTTGGGAGACTCCATTGGAGCAGGAATTGTTGAACATTTATCACGGCACGAGCTGAAGAACAGGGATGCTGAAATGGGTAATTCCGTGATAGAGGAGAATGAAATGAAGAAACCATACCAACTGATCTCGCAAGAAAATGAGAATGAGAAACCAATAGATAGTGAAACCAAGATGTAGGCTAGAGAAAGCGTGAGTTCAACCTACGAGTGTGGGAAAACACACGCTTTTTCCGGCAATTTATATCTTGAATTCACCAACGTCATCTGTTCCTTGATTTCTCCCTTTATGCTCGCACTGGAAAGAATTAATGAAAATATATTCCAAACTAGCAGTGATCATGGTATATGTTGGCTTCCCACTTAAAAAAAAATTAACAGGCAACAACACTGGTCCTGCTAGACATATGCTAACTGGGGATAAAAAAAGAGATTGTGTATATGTTACTCAGTCCTGTGAATCTTTTTTTTTCCTTTTTTTTTATGAACTGGAAAGTAAAAACAGATAACAGAGCCTGAAAATGGTTTTATTTTTTTAAATACCTGTTGCAAAATTCCTAACGTCTATAAACACACAATCAATACTTCTAACTCGATAACTGCATCCAGCTAAGTAAATTAACAGGACTTTTGCTATTTTATTTGATTTTCTTTCTCTAGTGTTATATTATTGTTCAAATACTAGCAGGACAATAAAAAGCAGGAGATTAATTGAGGGGATAAAAAGGGGGAAGATATATAAATAAAGAAAGAAAATACCCCCAAATCAGCACTTTTACCAGCTGAGATGAAATATTTCTGAGAAAGTTATTTTATCTAGACAGTTTTTCAAATTAGTTTCAGCTGATCTTTATAAAAATTTAGCCTAGTTGGCTCCCACTGACTCTCAAACATTTACATACGCATGTATGTATTTCCAATCTGGATTTGCTCCCTTAATTTCAACATCACAACCCAGCCAAACGATCTGTGTGTGTAATTGTTTGTAGGAGCACGGCCCTGGTCTGGGACAGAAAATGTGTCTTCGTCTCTGTCTGGATAAAAAAAATTCGCACACTCTGGATGCACTAATGAGCTACTTAATAAGCAATTATAAGAAGGCACTGCCAGCCTTCTGTGGAAGGTGCAGAGGGTGAGATGTTCAGATCCTAAATGGGCTGGATTCTGAATCTGAATCCCTGAGACCAGCAGAGGTTTTGTGATTGGAAACCTCCCAAATTCTTGATCCACCAATAAATTATAGAGGTATTAACTAGACTTCCATTTTTCCATCTGGAGAAGGCTCCCTATCTCAATGTGAAATTCTGAATTCTTAGAGAGTTTATCAGTATCACCTGAAAAAGAAGAGAAAAGCCTTTAGAAAATAAAACTGATGAGTGTTTTTGTACTTTATATTAGGAAAAGATATGCAAATTTAATTTTAAATATTAAATACTACAATATATGTTGAAATTTTAATTGGAAAGGATTTTAAAATGAAATATTGTGGGTAACTTTCAGGGAATAGGTAAGGAAAGATTGAAAAAAGGGAAACAGTGCACTTGTAATACAGTGGCTTTTTTGCTAATTTCACGTTATTCCCTGAAGAAGCCCTTTTCTAAAAATATAAATTATGTACTTTCTCCTTTTTGCCTTGTATAATTAGAGAGGTTAAACTGGAAAGTTTCGTAATGCAGAGACAGTTGGGAGAAAGAAAAAATATTAATGGACAGGCACAATAATGTTTAATTATCCGTTTTATTAAAATATCCAGTTTTCTTCTTTCTCGGTCCCCTTGCCAAAATAATTCTGATGACAGAAATGAAGGATAACTTGCATTGTCCCAGCTGCCATTCAGAAATCATTCTATATGTTGCATCTGTCACTTAAAGTCCATAAATAGGTTATACAAGTAACTATAGTGAAAATGTCAGCATGCTGGTTGAAGACAAATCTTTTCCCAGGCATAACTGGGTTTTGGGGACTGAAAATTCCTGTCCATCTTCTCCAGTTGAGTAATCCAGACAGTATGAGCAAGAACTCTCAAGTGAATGAAGTGAGCAGGGTTTAAGATAGGTTACTGAGCAAGAAAGCTCTAAATGAATCTCTAATTAAATGACTGAAAGAAAATATGGGTTGTTATTTTCTTGGGTGTTTTTTTTTTTTTTTTGCTAACAGAATGCAAATCTAGGATGCAGACAGGCATTTCCTGATATATAATTAGAGATATTTTTATATAGATACTGTATTCAGAATGTGTGTATAAACATTAACTGTAGAATTTATGGCATAACATTTTAAATTTTTGTTAAGATTTTGTTTGGAAATACATTGCAAAGACAATGTAAAAGGCTGTCTTTCTATGACATCAGCTGAGAAAAATGAATTGTGTCACAAAGAATGTGATCTTTTTTATACTAACTTTGTTTCTTATGGAAATCAGGTATTATAGAAAGATTCCCTTCCCCATCCCTCACTGGTTCTGCATTGATATGCACCCAGAGTGGATTGAGAAACATTACTTTGTAGATGTATTTTCAATAAAAATAGTTTTACATTACTGCTCTTATTGTGATTTAGAATTTCTTTCAAAGGCTCTGTAACAGAAGCTTTGCACAAACTCCGACATGAGAAACTCAAGAGCATGGGATTTCAGGAATTACAGGCCATTTTGTACTGCAGGGCTTTGATATTACAGGGCTTCCTCACTACAAATACTTGCTTAGTTTCATGATCAAAAGTAAAGAAGTAAAGGGTGGGAGGAAGGAACATTAAGAATTAAAGGAGCCGGTGGTTATCCCACCAAAGCTCATTCGAATTCAAGTATATAAATGCATATTAATATCTGCAAAATCTAAAAAAAAAAAGTATTTACATTTTCAGTGATTCAGCTACTGCAAAGTTGCCAGTTCATTTGGGATGCATAATTAGATGGACCAGACCCCCATTACAGCTTTGTAACATTACAACCTTCTTAGACAATCCACTGTTTTGCTCATGAAAGTGGTTTGTGGTGCTGGGTTCATTTGGCAAAACTTCAGCTAGCAGTCATTGTCTAATTGAAGTGAATATCTCATCAGAAGTACTGGAAAGGTATGAAAGATACAAGTTGAATCACTTGCAGATGGGAAGTTGTGTTGTTTGGAGCAAATGCAGACAGCAGGGAGATGCCCTGCCTTCCTGAACATACACCAGCAAAACACCAAACAAGGACCTCTATGAATTTGTCTGCGGTGTTTTAAATGTAAACAAATTTTGTAAAAAAAATCAGAGAAGAAAAAATGTTCAGAGAAGACATGGTGTTACAGAGCACATGAGCATAACTTTTCACAATTTTTTTTCTAGCTACCTGCATGTTCATTCCCCCAGTCCAGGTAAGTATCTTTATGTCTCTGGAACTGCTAGCATGATGGGAAGAGTTAAAGAAAGAGGGCTAGTGCATCACAGAATCATTTATGTTGGAAAACACCTCCAAGATCATTGAGTC
Organism: Oriolus oriolus; assembly: GCA_013400235.1. NCBI lineage: Eukaryota > Metazoa > Chordata > Aves > Passeriformes > Corvidae > Oriolus > Oriolus oriolus. The sequence goes on along the minus strand of VXBT01012331.1, from coordinate 283 downwards.
CAACCTTTGACTGATCAACACCTTGTCAACTAGACCATGGCACTCAGTGCCACATCCATCCTTTTCCTGAACACCTCCAGGGATGATGACTCCAGCATCTCCCTGGGCAGCCTGTTCCAGTACCTGACAACCCCTTCTGTGAAGAAATTCTTCCCAGTGTCCAACCTGAACCTCCCCTGTCTTAGCTTGAGGCCATTTCCTCTCACTTGTCAGCTGGGAGGAGAGACCAACCACTGCCTGGCTACAGCCTCCTGTCAGGAAGTTGTAGTGAGTGATAAGGTCC
>VXBT01012324.1:457644-577527 GCA_013400235.1 Oriolus oriolus | reverse complement strand
CCTGCCAGGCTGGGTCTGTTTCAGTCGCCGACAGCTTTTCATCTTTCTCTTTCCAGACATCTGCAGATACACCACTCATCACCCATGAAACAACAGGAGCAGATCACTCTGTGGAAGAGCTGAGCACAGAGTTCCCCTCATCCCCACTATGGAGAGAATTGGAGCCCAGAAATTAGGCCAGACATGTCTGTCTCTCTGAGTCTGAATCTCAGACTGGAGCTCTGCTCCTCACTGTTCTGTGTGTTTGTTCCATCACTGTGGCTTCAAGTCTCTTCACTGTATATGCCACTGTTTCACCCCTCAGAAAACAGGGCAATCTTAGTCCTGACTTTTGTCTTACTGGTATCAGGAGGCTTCAAAACTGACAGCCAGGATAAAGGTGTTGAGAGGGGCTCTGAGCCTGTTGCTTTTATTGAAGACATGGGAAAGGCTGTTTTATCAGCTGTCACCTGTGCTAAAGACAGTACCCTCTTGTCTTTTGGCAAAGGAGCTGCTGTGCTTTTGTGGGTAATCCTGACCTTTTAAGGAGCCATTTCTGAGCCACTGGTTCAGCTGCATCTGTCTGTGGGTTGAGGGCAGGAAGGGATGCAGTGCTTCAGCTGCCTAATCCTTGAATGCTGTACCTGTGGTGAGCGCTGAGTTTAAGGAGCAGCCCCAGCAGAGGCTCTGTGGTTTCTAAAAGCAGGGAAATACATGTGTGCCCGTGTGTGCACGTGTGTGTGCGCATAGAAATAGGGAAGGGGGAACAAGGGCACCCCTTTGAAACTCCTTCTTGTTCTTCCCTTTGATGTGATGGCAGGGCTGGTGCTCACACACACAACTTCTTTGCTTTGATAAATCCATGCCTCACAGGCAAGATTTCAAAGGGAATTTTCAAGCACCTTCCCAATCCTCTCTTGAGGAGTTTGAGCTGGAAGGGGGGAAGCCAGGTAGAAGTGGAGGAGTCGAGCATCAGCTGTGGAGGCACAGACGTGATAACCATCAGCAGCACCAAAATCACTTTTGGCACAGGCACAGTGGAAGGACAGGCTCTCACCTCACTTCTGTCTTCCAGGCTGGTGGAAGGTGCTGTGCCTTTGCAGCAGGACTGCCGTGTGTGCGGATGAAGGTGGGAGTGGGGGGCCAGCAGATATCATTCCCACCACTCTGGGAGTTTGTTGCCAAGGTCCGTTTGTTGTGTTCTGGCTTTTTGGTTCATAGAACAAAAATCCCCCGCGGTTTCTATTAACTCACCTTATCACTGGGAGCCTGTAAATAATGATGCTGGTCTCTTGCATTTGGAGCAGTGCAGTTTAGCAGAAACCGTGAAAGGATCCCCGTGTTCCTGTGTATGGGGAGAAGGAGGCTTCCGTCAATCCTCAGCCACGAAATGAGATGCTGTCTGGAGACAGAATAGGATTTGGAGATTATGATTCAGAAGGAGTCTAATGTAGGAGCCGGTGGCCTCACAGGAGAAATCTGGTTTAAGAGTTTTAGTAGGGAAAAAAATGACACATGCAGGAAGAGATTGTAATCCCTAAAACTTTTGCAGGGTGAAAATTCAGTCCTATTAAAGTCACCATGAATTTCACCATCACCTCCAGCAAAAAGAGGCTTGTTTGCCCTTTTTGGTCTAAAAGCCTCACTGAAGTGAGAGCATGTCTGGCAGGGATCAGCTGGATGTGGTTCTGTGCTCCCGTCCCCAGCAGCCACACAGGAAATCCTTCCCCAGGAAACACAGGAGTCTGCACCCACTCAGGAGTGCTGAAATACACCTTCACATGCCTGGTGTGCTCGTGGTGGCTCCTAGAGAGGAGTCAAGGGAAAGAGGATCCTTGGGAGCCTACCTTCAATACACACGCAGGTTCTGATCCGTATGTGGGCAAGATTAAATCATCAGACATCATGAAATACCATAAGAACAGATTTGCTTTTGCTCTGGGAATTTTACCAGCTCTGCCCAACCCTTCTCAAGGGTGATGCAGGTAGCACATACAAAACTGAGCACATCTCTCCCACACAGAGCACCTTTTCTGCCAGAATAGACAGCAGAGGTTAACTTGATAAACACGGCAGCTCCAAAACGTGCTGCTTTGTTACAGGAAACTCAGAATGGATGCATGAGGAAATGGGTAGATCACAGGGATTCAGTGACACTGTATGAAAAATTTCATAAAGTTCCTTTTACTCAAAACTTGCAGTTCTTTGATTTCTCATGATACATTTTCCCTGAAATTAGGCATTTTGATGACAGTCCAAACAAAAATCTTTTTTTCTCCAAGAAAGTCCTAATGAAGTGATTTTGTTAGGATCTTTTTTCTGTTATGGGATAGTAAATTACCTTCAAAAAATGATTTGAATTTTTATTTGGGGGGAGTGGGGGTGAAATTGAGTAATTTTATCATGGCAAAGTTAAGAGTAATTTGTAACTCACTGTCAAGTGTAGAACAAAACCCTGTTTTTCCCCCATGTGAAACATTGCTTTCCTGATCTTCCCACAAATCTCTTTTATTTTTCTTTGCATATTTTTTTAAACCACACTTTACCCAACCTACTTGCATGCAGATGAGCAAAATAGTTCCTACAGTACTATTCACGTGCATCTATCTAACCTCCGACTTCTGTCAGGGATACAAAGAAAAAACCCAAACCAATTATTTTATTTCTAATGGATTAACAACCTATCAGTTTCATTTTATATCGAGGGATTTGGATTTATTTACAGAGACAGTGGAATATTTGGCTGAATTAACAGTTTCTGCCTGCTTTATGGTGAAAAGCAGAAACCCCCTCCTATTTCACTTTTTATGTGTATTATAAATCAGCTTAAGTTCATAAAGAATTCTATGATTTTCTGCTCTAATATACTCATAAAGCAGCATAAAGGGCTTTAGTCTGAACTGGAAAATGGAAGTAGTCACTATATACCACATATAGCCAACAAGCAGAAAGATATCAATGTGTTCTTGTAGCAGCAACATATGGTTTCCAAAAAAATCCATCCTTAAATATCCATTGATTTTTCTGAGATGGGAAACTCAGAGTGAAAAACCTGTAGGAGATAGGGTGGTGGACATCAACTCAAATATTATGATCTGCTGAATCAAATCTGAATTTTAGATTGATCTCACAAGCAGCAGATTCTTGCCTGAACTTCTGTAGTGATTTGAAGAAGATGGTGTTAGGGAGATTTGCATATTATTACAGAGTTACGGAGCCAAATTACCTCTGCCAGGATGAGATAGAATTTCTCCTCTGACTACAGTGCCACAAGGCATTCTGAGAGCCCTGGTATGATAGATTGTGTTGGGAAAAGGAGTTCAAAAGCCAGAAAGTACCTGAAATAAGCCAGAATGAGGCATGCTGGTACTTCCTAATAGAAATTAGTGACCTTATTATTTTGCCTAAGTTGTCTATTTTGCATCAACCTGCTCATAACCAAATGTTGTAATGTCAGAAATTCACATGGGGTTGCAGCTTGCATTTCCCATTAGCTCTAGCAACAAGCTATTTATGTAGGACTTGTCATTGTTCTGTTAGAGTCTCTCCTAAACTTTAATTAATCTGTCCTTTCAACACCCCTGCAGCCCTGTAAAGTGAGGATACAGCTGGTATTCCTTTTTGCATGATTAAACGCCTTGCCCAGGGTCACCCCAGGAGTATGAGACAGAGCCAGAAACACAGCCTCGCTCTTCTTAATCTCAAAGGGCTATCCTTCTTCAAATCTCTGCCTTTGACGGATCTTGGCAGAGGTTCAGTCAAGTCTCATCCTAAATTCCTTCAACACTCGGTTCACATTCACTAAGAGCTGAGTTCCAGGGGCGTACAATATTGAGCCAGCCTGGCTTCTGCCTGTGCTCTTGGCCAATTCGGCTGAGGGTGCCATATCAGAGTCAAGCCAAGGCTTTGAATTTTTTGAAATTCATCCACTGCTCATCCTTACAGCTCACACCTCCAGACAAAGGGAAGCAACTGCTTTTCTGGTACAACTAGAAGGTAAAGGAACTTCTCTTTCTGCATGTGTTCAATCTTATTTAGCTCCCCTTCTCTTCTTACAGAATTTATAGTGTATATGTAAGCTATAAAAAGCAATGAGATGCAATTTATGCAAGTAGCATGCTAGTGCACCATAAGTTCCTGTCCCTTCCATGAATTAGGCTGGGATAAATTTTTATGTCTGGGTTTCACGCTGACATGTCTTTAGGTGGCAAATACAGCAAGTGCCAACTGGAGGACACTAAAAGTATCAGCCTTGCAAATCAAGGTCAACTGCCCATATAAATACCTGGCCGAAATATTGCCAAATGGCAGTGCCGCTGTTCTGCCCTGCCCAAGGGAAAGTGCAGCCATGGCCATTTGTTCCTTTCCTGGCACTCTTTGGTGCAACACATCTGTTGTTTCAGCTGCTATCAGAGCCTTTGGCAACTCCCAGCCCCTGTCTGGTCCTTGCCAGCCTGCTTTGCATGGTGATTTGCAACCCGCACCCTTTCTCCTTCTTGATCCACCACTTCTTGCAAGGTGCCAGTGCCATTTCTTCCTTCCGCTGTATCCATCATGGGCACAACTGCCAATGCCACCACTTTTCCAACAGTCCTGCCATTCCTTCAAAGGGAATGAATAGGCTGCTGTCAACCCATCCAGAATCCTCTTCCCACAAGCAGAATAACCTCCCAGCCCAGCAATTCTTAATCCAGACTCTGCTGTCCATGGGGAAGGGAAAGAACAGGTGGACAGATGGAGAGGGCTGGAAAGTCTGGACAGTGACGATGCCACAGCCGCAGGAGATCTGTTACAGCAAGATCTCCTCTATGGCAGAACTGCTGGAGCAGAGCTGGAAATGCTGGAAGGAAGAGCTGACCTGTGGGGTTGATGGCCTGGCTGAGCTGGCCCCATCCCTTGCTGCTTTTCCATTCACTGTTTCACTTCTCACCTCAAGTGACCAGCAAAATGTTTGGTCTTGGGAGTTTCAGTCCAAGCAGGGCTTTAGGAGAGAGCACAAAGAGCAGTGCAGCAACCATTCACAAGCATCCTTGCTCCTGCAGAGCATGGCACAGAGTGAGCTTCCCTGGGAGCGATCCACTCACCAGGAGATGAAGTCAAATGGAAGGACCACATGGTACTGTGCCACCAGGCAGCCCTCAAAGGTATCCTTGTCCTTATCCTTCAGCATCAAACCCTGCCCACTGGCCCATCAGCCTCTTGCCACTAGCTCCTCAAAAAGTCAAACTTCCTTTTCTGCTTTAGTAAGCTGTATTTTGGTCCACTCGAGAGCAAACCTTTGAGAGAACATTTCAGAGTCCTCTTTGACTTCTGAGGAGATCAACCAGCTGTTGGGATCAAGGCTGCTTTTGAAAAAGCAAGAAGAAATAATTTGTGTATATTTTAGCACAGCATAGATATGTCTTCTTCTCCTGCACTACAATAGAATTTCCACTGTCCTCAGTGAAAACACCTCTATATTAATGAAATATATTAAATATTGCTATAACAAACAACAATCATTATGTTTCTTGGGGCTCCTCCAGTCACTGCTCACTGTACAGCATCATTAGAACAGCAAAAGAAGATTATAGCTTTATAATAAAAGAACACATTCTGCATGGTAATTTACCCCTTCAGGAGACATCTTCTCAAATTCATTAGATTACAACACTGATTTTCTACAGTTCTTTGAGGAACACAGTGTTGAACATGATATGCTGCTCTCGAGTCCTCTCAAGAGTAGACATCATTCTCATATCCATCAGTGGGCCTCACACAAATATAGGGATGAAATTCAACATGATTGATCTTCCCCAAAGGCCTCTCCTGGGTAAAAGAGCAGAGTCAGAGATACCTTAAGCTCTTCTCTCTTTGCACTGAAACATCTTGCTATCGAAGACAGCCTGGGTAAGTTTTTAGAATCTTCTATAAACAAAGTTCATTGGCTGTGGAAACATCTTGCATTATCTCTTGTTTAAGTGTTGCAAATTTGTTCTTTAGTGACCTCAGAAATTTACTTGAATAACCTTTTCCTGTGATCTGAATTAGCATTTGATCTTTGCTGTGATAGCTGGTGTGGAAGTGTTATGGTAATGAGAGCTTTCACTTGAAGGAAAGCTCCAAGAAAGGCTCTTCTCAAGTCGTATGTCACTGCAAAACACAAACAGTGTTTTCATGACCACAATTTTCTTTGCTCAAACTCTTATGTAGCCTCAGATCCTTGAAAATTCCCTCTTTTCTTTGTAAGCAAGGGAAATATTTCAAAGGGAAATTTTGCAAAGGGAAATGCAAACCATTCTAAAATACATAAAACAATCCCAGAGGAACTTCAGAAGTCCAAATATCTTGCTTTTCTCCTTTATTTACATTCCATTTGCTTGTTTGCTTTTTTTTTTTTAAAGTTCTTTGCATTCTTATGTTGGAATAATATTATCTGAGAAACCACATAATCATGCCTTTTCACAAACACTATGTGGTTAAGGAATAAGGAGTATTTTAAGAATGCTCTCAAAATAATCTTGCATGGGAAATCCCTTTGTTTATGAGGATTAAAGAACACATGATAATTTTTTAAGCTCATTGTCTTGGTGATATTAAAGACATATTCATGGACTCACTGTAAGTCATTCTTAGCATTGAATACACCCGAGGAAAAAAGATTATTTGTATAAATTTGAATAGATCCTGTGCCACCTGGGCATAACCTCTTTCCCTATTGACAAGTCAAAGTTGTGATGAGTTGAAGAATCTATCTGTAGATATGACGGTTTCTAACGCACATCCTATCAGATTTTATAGGGTTCCCACAAGAAAACCCAGTAGTTCTGGACCATCAGTTAAGTTTCCCTATCTCATATGAGATGAAAATGTTCAAGGCCAGGTTGGAGGGGGCTTTGAGCAAACTGGTCAAGTGGAAGGTGTCCCTGCCCATGGCAGGGGGAAGGATCTAGATGGTCTTTAAGGTCCCTTCCCACCCAAACCATTCTGTGATCCTGTGGAAGTCCTGCACTAAGGTTGATAGTTGTCTCTCATCTTAGACTATGAAGAGCAAGAGCAGGTAACCTGGAAGAAAAGACTTTTGAAGAAAAGGAAGAGGAGAAGGCACTTGACAAAGCCAGACGAATTACCTGGTACTCATCACACCACTGACGCTGGCAAGAGCCAGTCAGAGCTGCAGAGAGAGATTCTTATCTGTGCTGACTTTATTTCTTCATATTCCCTATGTAAATGCATCCTGTTGTCCACTCAAGCTCCATCCATGAAACAGATTAAGCAACATTTTCAGCAAGGAGCACCGCAGCACTGCCAGTCTCTGTGGCTACGTCTGGCACTGTTTGCAAACAACCAGGGAAGTTAGGAAGCTCTAAGCCACTGACAAATTATTTTACCCAAAAAATGGTGTTGCTATTAAGCTTTTAAAGGCTGGTATATCTTCCGCTCTATTAAACCCAAACCCACAGAACCCATTAATTGGTGTCTTTCTTACAGTGAAGTGTTGGTTCTAATTTGACATATATTTTATGCATCACTCTACCCCTTGGTTCATAAAAATGATCCAAATTCTCCTCGCCTCACTGGTTGAGGCTACTTTCCAAATGCCTGTCCATAATCTTAGATGAAAAATTATAGCCCTGGAAAGGTGATGTGTCAGAGGAGTGTGAGATGCACCAACACACATGCAGATACAAGGCAACAATCTGCTGAATTAAAATTACAAAAAGAGGAAATGATAAACCATCTCCTTAACTCAACTTGTCACTCTGATGGCCTCACTCCATGTAAATAAATAGGGAATGGGAGAAAAAAAAGAGCATTATTACAGCACAGCTAAAACAAGAAAGTACTCAGGTCATCACCTGCTCTAAGCCACATCAGTAACGAAGTAGATTTAACCTCATGATGATTTGGTCACCTCGACCTGGCCATGGCATTTCTTATGTGTGATTAGATCCTTTGAGAGCCTGGGCACTACTAGGGAAGGTCTCAGCACACCCAGTTCCTCTGGCTGCATTGATAGTTCAAGGAATTCATCCAGACAATGCTCAGTGCTTAACAGACCCCACACTAATCTCTGAGCACTTCCCTTTCCTAAAGCTTGAAGCCATATATGTTCTGCAGTGGACTTCTTTTCTCTTTAAGATTGCATCCAAGTATTGAATGACTCTGCAACACAGAGACTTTTCTACCTGTTTTTAATCAGTTAGTTAAATACAGAAACAGGCTGAAATTCCAGGGTGCACCAAAAGTGAGGGCAGCTGTTCAATACCAGCAGCTCAAAATGATGAATACCACACTTACTTCTATCTGAAACACAGAAAGCAGCTTCACACTTTAATAAAGCCCCCAGGAAAACTAGAATGAAAAATCTAGCCACATTGCTAAGCCAAAACCAATTTAATGGGTTTGGAAATGATGTCTGCTCTCATGTTAAACAAGGTCCTCAGTAAATCACCAGGAAAGAGTCCTCTGGTGAAAGGGCCAGTGTTCTGTGGAAGGCACACCCAGGCTACCAGCTCGTGGGGCTCAGCGTGGCACTTCTTATTGGACAAAATCTGCAAGCCCAAGGTTCCTTGCTTAGCTCCAGACTTGATGGTTCTACTCTCTACCCCTAATTACACCTTAACATACTTTTGCTTACAGGGTAGGCTTTTTTTTCTTATCCCACCTTTCTTGTACTCTCTAAAGCCATGATAATGCCTTCTAGCACCCTTCCAACAGCTTTATGCACAGGTGTATATGGTTATGCCCATATCCACATCCACCCATCAATATAGTTCTAGTTACAGCCACAGCTGGTCCGGGACCTCTCTTGTGATTCACAATGTTGTGCTCAAGGGTTGTGCCACCTTTTCCTATGGACACAGGGCTTTGTCCCAAACCCTTTCCTCTCAGGCTGGAAAGAGTGTCAGCTGAAGTTAATGCAAAGTTTTGAGGGAGGAGTTTATGCCTGAATATTTCATAGAGTCATAATCTGCACAAGACTGATGACAGTTTGGGAAAATGGTAGTCAAATAATGGCAACAACAGTAATAGTAACAATAACTGTTTTCCCATTTATCCTTTCCTTCTTTGCTGAAAATGTGATTGGAAAGGGAGTCATTGCAAGAGCTCTGAACGACCTGCTTTGAATTTTCCCATCAACTTCTATTTCTGCAAATTTTCTTCTGCACATCAGCTGCACAGAGAGGGCTGGAGCACTGTGTGAAAGACTGGTCTCATGGGCTACCCTGGCAGAGTGAATGCTAAAGCCTCTCCAGCAATGTTGTTCTCAAGTGGTTTCCTCATTTTCTGGACTTCAGAGGTCCCAGTTATTTCAATCAGGGATAACAGGATCCACTTATCCAGATGCCTGTATAAACTCTCAGAAACTGGAGGCTTTTTTGTCTTTCGTTCCTCTGTTCTTTTATACATACTGCATTTCCCTCAGTGGCCTCTACTATCAGGCCCTCCACTATGATACAGGAGAGCAAAGCTTGTCCCTACAGACTGCACTCAGTTTGAATGACAATGGCCAAATTTGATAGCCACATACTGCAAGTTCTCAGCCATCAGAGTAGTTTCAAAAGAAATGTGGAAATTTGTTATTTTTTCAATCTAGTTTGTGCTCTTCCTTTTCTATCAGATGCTTGGGGAGCACAGATGGAGATGGGAGGGACTTGATGGCAAAAAACCAGATTCCCCTCAAAAACTCAGATCGGGGGCAGAAAAGGCTGGTCCCTGAGATGTATATGAGCATCCACCCTTTTCAGGTCTAAGTGTCCATGCTGCTAATAAGGTTTGAACTGAAATCCACTTCCAGCCACCAGCTCTAAGACTCCAACTGGACCCAGATCAGTGTGATCAAAGGCACGCTGTGGGTGTTACTCAGAGCATAGCCCAGACCTAAGCATAGCACTCATTTAAAGCATGTTCTCACTGGGATGCTGCTGATTTGGTAAACCTCACTTTTCTTTAATCCTGACTCCTGAAAACTTGCTCCTCATGTCTGCAGCTGCTCAGTGCTCTGGACTGCTCGTGGACTTTTCCCTATCCACAGCCAGATGGAAGCAGGCTGGAGGAGGCCAGGTGGCATGTAGAGAAATGAATTTTTGTCCGCTGTTACCATGAGGAGGAGTTGTCCTCTGTCACCTCCCAGTTTCATCCAGCTCTTCTGTTTGCTGCTTTCTTCTCCACCCTCCCTCGCCCACTCACCAGCAGTAGCAGCTCTCCTGCCCTGCAGGCACAGGTTCTGTTCCCCAGGCTAAAGGAGGGTCCCAGTAGCCCCTCTGAGGTCTTTATCACCTTTTGATGCAGTTTTACACCAGGGGATACGCTCTCATGATCTCTCCTTGATGTCTCTTACTGTCCACAGTGTAGGATCCGAGGGGCATGAAGGGTAGGAAGGAAAATAGTTGTGAAAGTGACATTTCCTATCCTGATTCCTTTCTGTGTCATGAAAACACACTTCCATCCCCTGCAGCATTTAATCATATGGCTTTAACTTTCCTCCCAGCACACAGAGGGAGGGGGAAAGTCCCTGGCTAAACTCAGAATGCCATTTTGTGGCAATTTATGAACAAACAAGCTTCCCATCAAACCAATCCTTAGAAATGTCACTCCGGGCTGGCACTAAGCAGAGATTAAACGATGGATTGTCAACCTTCCTTTTTTTATTTGATGTTTTGAATTTCACTGTTCCTCTCTTTCATTAAAAATGAACTAGAGGGGAAAAAAAGCAGAATAAAATAGAATCCTTTTACATCTAAAAGTCAAGATAATTATCTCTTATATCCAACCCACTCCTCCAAGACTCTGAATGAAGCCATCATTAAAATCTGTGTCCATCTGGTGACTTTTCCACAGCTAATTAGGTGAAGAAGCCAGTTAACAGATATGTTCTGCTGAAATATTTCTCTCTCTCTCCGTCTTTTTAAAAACTTCCAGACATGGCCCATGTACAACCTGGAAGCTGCTTGTTCATCCCTCAGGGTCTAGGAGAACATGAGAAGAGACAGGGTGGGAGATGGGTGCTTGGTGAGATGCTCACCAAGGTCTTTCATGGCATCAGGGCTGGGAAAAAAGGAGGAAGGGGATGCAGGAGGCAGCAGGTTTGACTTGTGCTGTGCAGGAAGCCCTTTGGGGAGCTGGTCGGATGTTTTGCTGGCAGTATTTCAGTGCATTTCTGTGTGGGGCTTCTTTTAATACTGTGATTTTCTCCCTGTGGTTTGTCAGGCACTCAGCCAGCCTACTAAAGTCTCTCTACCAGATCCCCATCTGCTGCATTTATTAGAGCTTGTCACCCTAACACCTAGGGGCTGCAAGGTATTGATTCCTCCTGCGTCCAGATGGATGGTTGGTGGGATACCCCCTCCTCCCCCTGACCCTGCACCAGATCCTACTGTTGGCACTTTGAGGACTGCCAATTTTCAGATAGCCCCAAACTCACAAGAAGGCTCCTGTGGGAACCCTCCAAAACTGAATATGGTTCATACTGACTGACGTAAATGTGGGTGAAGCAGTGTGCGAGGTGCACTGACCTCATTCCTGGTTCAGTGCTGGAGGCAGCATCAGCCTTCGAGTGCTGAAACCTTCTCTAGGGTCAGGGGAGAAATATTCAGCCAGCCTTACACCTTATGAGAGCTTGGATCTCGTGTCAAGGGCAGTGGGCAAGTGTCTGAGTGTGGCAGCTGAGGGCATAAATCCCTTAATGATTCTGCCATCCAGCACCCAGAAGGTCTGGCCAGTTACACACATCTCCCATGGTCAAGGACGGCTGACTGGCAGACTTTCAGAGCTCACTGTCCAGTCTTTAGTTCACTCATCCAACCTATTTTTCCCTTTGCAATTGTATCTGGCAGAAGCCTGTGCCCTTTTCTACAGAGACTCCAGGGCTCACGGCCCCACAGCTCATAGCAGGATACACAGTGCTCTGGTCTGGGGATCAGGCATGCAAGGAATTGCTGGCAATGCCGTCTCCTCTGTGTGCGTAACACAATTCCATGACTACACACACATCCATCACAGGAGTGGGAAAGGCCCTTGGGATTTTGGATGGCTTTTCTAGTGTGCTATGTGGTCCCTCCCAGCTGAACAGTCGGGCTGCACTGCTTTGGGGCTCAGCAGTCTCTATTCAGCTGTGCTGTTTGGGAATGTAAACTCCTGAGAGCACAGACTCTGCCTTGCTCACTCACTCTCTCTGGAAAATGCCTGCCTCAGTTTGGCACAATTACATTAATGTGGTTATAATTCTACAGGGATTGTAACAAGTGAGTAATACAATAACTTCCCAATCTTCTCTCAAAGACATGTAACAGACCACAAGGACTCTGGCTCAAGGGAAGCAGGACACACTGACCCAAAAGGTCTTGGCTGATTTTAATTTTTTTGATTGAGTTCATGAAAAGAGAAAATTACTGGAAGGATTTTCATTGTCATTTACTTCTAAATTTTGGGATTAAATGTTAAGAGACCCCAGAAGGGTTGATGTTCTCCAGACTTCATCTCTAGCCAGTGATTCCCTGCTGCTCCTACATTTACATCATTCAATTGTCATTATAGCTAGAGATGAGAAAAGTTGATAAAAGGAGCTCTCTATGGACAATGGACAGAAATAGAGCTGGGGGAAGAACTGTAGCAAGGGAGGGACTGCAGGCCATAAATGTATCACGCTTTTTAAATACAGCCATAGCTCGCTGCAGCGTCATCTAAACTACTGTACATCTTATTTTGTGCTCCACTGTTCATGAGCAGCAGAGGAAAAGCTGTACAATTCAAACACACAAAGAGAATGAACAAAGACTATATTCTTTAATGTTGCTGCAGTTTTCAGGAACACTGGGTTTCTTCAAGGCCATGCAAGGAAGGTGCTGAGCCAATTAAGATATTTTTCATATCTCGTGATAAGTTCACTGTATTGGAGTTAACTCTGCCTTGTACATCTTCATCAACAATGCAATATCCCCTATACCAATTTAATTTTACATTGCCAGCAAGATAAAGGCAATTTATAAGTTTCAATGAGGGCAGACTGGCTGGGCTCCAATCCAATCCAGGGAGTGTAACGTTTGCTGGGGAATTGCTCAAGACCTTAATGTCTGGCATATGGTGAGCTGCTTTCATTTCTGACCTGTGCAATTAAGGTCAGCGGCAAAAATTACATTAAAACAGTTCTTTATTAATCATGTTCTATCTAGGGCAGATGATGACAACCTCTAAGCACAGAGACCCAGCAACCACAAAGCAAAATACTGTGAATCTCAAAAACCAGTCATTAACAAAGCTTTGCAGGACATTTTGTTCGGTGTTTTGCCCATGGCTTTGTAACAATAAAGGGTAGCGGTCACATCTTGTGGGGAACAACATGCAAGCAGTGCTAGCTGGTGATATTAATGCAAAGTGTGGTGTATTTCAGAGGCACGTGGCAAGAGAAATCCATGGGGACTTTTTATGCCTCTCTACTCTGTTGAAGAACACATTTTCCAAGCAGGCACTAATTTCTGAAATGGCTGTGGGTATCTCTTCACAGATATGCCTGCCCTAAAGACCAACTTGTGGCTGTCTTAGCAGGGGTTCAGAGATGCAACAACACAGAGATTTAGCGAGAGAATGAATTATTTATTAATTTACAATACCATTTATATATCCTAGTTCCAAAAAACCATTGGACGGTGTCCACACTTGTCCTGAGGTGATTGGATAAAGCCCTAGACACTCACTCCAGACTATTTGTTTAATCATACTAAAAACAGAGCTTAACAAAACACCAGATGTGAAAGTTATTTACAAAACCTATCTGTTTTCATAACTTGCGTGGCAAAGGAAAATTCTCACAGAATTAATGCAAGAAGCTGAGACATTCTCCTGCTAACAGCATTCCAGTATCCACACCAACTGATCTCCCTTCTGACATGCTGTGAAAAGGGTCTCTGGAAGCTTGTGGTCAGCAAAACTTTCATTTTCCTGAAACTCAGCTCTCCACTTTCCCCAAAGAGAGGCAAATAAAAGTAAATTCACAATACACCATGAATTTGCATGATGCAGTGGGGAGAAGGAAGCCACCCCTTCCTGTTCCAGAGGAATACCCCCACATCACAGTCTTCTTCTGGACTTAATCCAAAGCCCACTTAGTGCCTCAGACACTGGTTTAATCAATTTTTCCTTGGATTTTGCCCTGTTCTGTCATGACACATCCCCTGACCTTGCAATGTGAACACTTGGAGCAGAGGCCTGTAGAGATACTGACCTGTTTGAACTGATCAACTGAGACTCTTCAAATCATCACGGGCTTCATCCTCTCAGGGACAAGGGTGATTGTTTCAGATTTTTGCTACTGATGCAGTGATGTTGTGACCCACAGTGTCACAAGTTCACACCCAGTGTCTGGAAGAGAAGGAGTGACCACAGGAGGAACAGCCTGAAAGCCCCACTGAGCAGTGCCCCAGTCACGATCCTGACCCACAAAAGGAAGGCAACGTCAGAGTCGATAGAAACAGAGAGATGCTGGGTATGAAATATGAAGTAGCACAAAAAGCCTCAACACATTGAAAATTAAATGAAAAATAGAGGAATCCAGGCAAAGGCAAAGATGAATTTATAATTTCTATCAAGAGAAATGTGTAAATGAGGGAAAGACTATCTGAGCCCACATATCTTTATTCCAGCATTCACAAGCATCTGCATTAGGCGCTAAGAACAGCAATACTATCTCATCTCCCTGCTCTTTGTTGTACATTACTAATGCTAAAAGAAAGGAAAAATAATGAAAACAAGGTGTTCCTGTCCCTATTGTTCATTAAAACATAAAAAAGATTCAATTGAAAAAGAAAACAATAGCCAAAAAGTTCTGGTTTACAGTCAACTATCTTCACAATCTCAATTAATAAAATGAAGAGTAAAGCAGGATTTCACCAAAGCTGGCCAGCCATCAGGAAGCCATTCTGGTAAGATCCTTCCTGAAAATACCAAAAATTTGTTTTGGTTTTGTGGTTTTGTTTTTTGGTTTGTTGGGATTTTTTTCTCCCTGCATTCCTCCTACCCTTGCTCACTGTAATTAACCCCATAACTTTTGCTTCAAATCAATGTATTTGCTTCTCCTCTCTCCCCTTGTCCACCTCTTGGGATTATTTTTACTCTGATTTTTTTCTGGGTTTTTTTCTGTTTTGTTTTGTTTTCTTTAACTAATTCCTTTTTAAACACTCCCTGAGTGCTACCCTGCCCCTTCACCTTGCTGGTGTGACCTCTTTCTCTGTCCATCTACCTGATACATGTAGCCCAGGACTTCTGTTATCCCCATGATAGGTTTATTTATCACACTCTAATGATTCTTCTATCCACGTTCCACATCTCAAAGGCTGGTTCTCAGGGAAGAGGGCAAGAGGTTTCTGTGTAGCAATTTTTGTTTATTTTAAATCTCAGTAAACCACTTGAGCCAGAGAGGAAGAAGAAACCTATGTCATTTTTTTTTCTTCTTTTTTTTTCTTATATTTAATGGAAAAAATACACCTGCAGCCAAGGATTTTTGGCACATGAGCCCTCCTAGCCAGAAACATCTTACTGTTTAAGAGAAAAAGAAATATGCAGCTAAAAAATGTATTTTACTCTAACTGTATGACTTTAACAAGCAACAGTATGGACACAGGTAGGACAAGCAGCGGTACAGGCTCGAATTGCAGTGAACACGCTGTTGTGATGTACTCCAGGTACAGGTAAGTCACAAGCCAATGCTTTAAGCCCTTGGTCCTAAGACTAAGCTCAGTTTCAGGGACTGAATTTGGTACGGGAACAGGGATTTATTTCTCTGTAGCCAGCTGGAGAGCGCAAGGTAAAGTTTCTCCAGGTTTTAGGCTGCCTGCAGGAGCAGATGTAGCACCAGGTCCTGCAGAAAGCCAGCTTATGCACAGTCAGCCCATCAGTAGGTTTTGAGCAAATCTGAACTATCACAGCAAGCACCCACCAAATCAGTGCTTTGCCTCGTGCAGCCACAACAGACCTGGTCTTGAGCTGGAAGCTTCACTGGATTTGTTGTATCATCAAACCAGGGGTGGAAAAGTTCATTGTGCTGTGGTGGGAAGTGGTTACGTGTCTTCATACCCATGTCAAAGTGACCTGTATCCAACCAGAGAATGTTTTATAGATACAATCAGCAGTGGTGTAGTCTCTGCTGGGGACAAACAACAAACATGTGTCACAAATCTTAACAGAGGACAGCTCCTGTTGGTCAGTGCACAAATAAAAATCATAACAGGAGTAAAGACTGAGGACATGAAAGGCAATTAGTAAAACCTCTGTAGCATTCAAGGTCCTGGGAACTTTTCATCCATAGAAGTTGAACAGCCCTTCATTTCACCTTCTAATAACTTACAAGCCCATTAAAAATATATATCTATGTATTACCTCACCCCTAACCTTCCCCAAAACCAAATCTTTAATCAGCTACACCTCTAATGCAGAATCAGCAGCAGCAGCAATGAAGAATGACCCTGTAGCAGCAGCCCCGTGAGACAGAGATTTATTTTTCTTTTTCTCTCCCCTTTTTTTTTTCCCCTTTGCAGCTCAAATTGTGTCTTTGAAACATCTTTAAGCATTGGAGCTTTGTCCTTTTCATTTCCTGCTCCTGTTTGTGTATTTTCCAGATAGAGTCCCTGGAAAAATTGTTTTCATTGTTATGAGCAAGTCAGACATTTCTGCTCTTTCCTAAGGTATACATTATCCTCCTGGGCTGTGCTGCTTTGAGTCTGGACAGTATTTGGCACATGTACTCTCTCTCTGAAAATTAAATCTGAAGGCACCACTGCAATGCAAGGAACAGTCAGAGCAGAAATTATCATCCTTTTTAAGAGCTCTTCTTGTTCCAAAATACACCCCATACAAAATGTCTCAAACTCAGCTCTTGAATTCAGGGTGACCCAAAGACTTTTAACAGAAGGGCTGAAGGCAGAACATAAGTTTGCTGCTGGTAAGTTTTATTCCCCTTCATTGGAAAACAATATTCATTAGGCAACTGATTTTTACGTGTCTTCAAATCAATGTTTTGCCAGAGTGTAAAAATGTTGGCTCTTAGAAATATCAGCTCTGTGTTGTGGCACCGGTGAGGATGTGGACAGGGGCTGCAGCATAGCTCCACCAACCCACCTCAAACCTGACAGGCAGCATCTTCTGCCAGTCCAGCCTTGCCTACCCACAAAACTCAGTCAATGAGCTCCATGCCTGACACTTCCTGTCACCACAAGAGATCACAAGCTAGATAAAAGACAAACTTCTTTCACCACGAAAAAAAAATAAATTGAGCCTCGAAGGCAGCTTCCAGAGGAGAAAGCTGGTAAACTAATGTCTTCTATCCTGGAACAGATCTCAGTGAAACCAACAAGACTTACAGTACAAGTTTTGGTATTTTCTGTACAATCCTGCTCAGCATTAGCTGTAAATCTTATGAGGGGATAGGCTGTTTGTTCTCACACAAATAAAATAACAAATGGAGTGAAGATCGCAGAGAGCTGACAATCACCAGAGGCAATGCAACACTCAGGGCTCTTGGAATCAGAAGAACTATTTAGCTCAAGAAGCTTAACAGCTCTTCATTTCTCTCTCCAGAAACTTATGAGCCCATTAAAAATATATATCTCTGTATTCCCTCCACCCAGAAGCCTTCCTCTTCCAACCAGCTGTGCCATTTAATGCAAACTCAGCTGCAATGAAGAATGATCCTGTAGAAGAACCCCAGGGAAAAAGCTTTTTCTTCCTTTCTTTCCTTTCTTCCTTTTTGCAGACCCAGTTGTGTTTCTGAAATCTCTCCAAGCAGCTGGCACCTTGTCTTTTCTTTTTTTAAAATTTTCTCCTTTTCTGTGTGTGTGTTTCTAGGTAAGGTGGCTGCAAGAGAGGCTTTCATCTTCATTAGGGCCATACGTTTCTGCAGGTTCATTAGGCTCTTTTTTTTGTTGCTATTGGTGTGCAGTTGTCTGCAACAAGAAAAATAGCCTCAAACATCATTAGTCTGCTAAAGAAAATTTCAGTGCTCCTTCCTGGGGCTTTGGGAATTTGTGCTGTGTTGAAACTTCAGCAAAATCAAGAATCTGACATCAGGCTTCTTCCTTTATCCTTTCTCATGCACCTCGTGACAGACATGGTTCCTCAGGGCCCAATCTTGCCTTTACATAAACTGTGCTGTAGGCTTAAATATAAGCCAGGGCAAAGCAAGACCCTGATGTTTTTCCAAGGCAGCAACACACCTGCAATGATCACTCCCCGAGGTGAGAGCTGACCCATTCATCATGAGGGGTGTTGACTCTACACATAAAAATGACAGCTTAAATGGTATTTAATGATATTAGCTATTTCCCAGCTGATCATTTTAGCAGATTCATTCAGCTATGTGCAAGTTGGCAAAGCTTGGGGCAAAAGGCCACACCTGGCCATTCAGAAACAGCCCCCTTGGTAGCTGAGTGCAGGTGAAATCAGGGCCCATTTGCTGAAGAGCTTTTCATCTCACATCAGCGATCAGGGGGCTCCAGGCCCCCGCTCTGCTGACCCCAGGGCTAATACACACAGAGTGTGCAAGCTCCTTCTAATAGTTTCTGGCTTGCAATCCTCTCCTTGGCATCTGTCTTGCTTACATTTGAGGCCGGTATTTTTTCCTAATTTATAGACTAAATAAATTAATCCATGACCTCCCAGCAGACATCCCGCTGTGCCCTGCTGAACACCAGGATTATTTCTAGCTGAGTGAATTAAACAGCCTGGAAAACCCAAAAGAGCATTTAGATTCTAGAGCCTGAATGTTGGTCCTCCAGAAGCGTTGGCCAGTGCTTGAGGTAGAGGACATGACCTTCCATACCAGGGGACCGAGGGCTCTGCTCTGAAGGATGATTCCTAATCAACCCATAATGTGTCAGTCAGTCCCCAAAGTCAAATTTATGCAAACACCTTCTTCATCCACACACTCACCCATCTTTACAGCTGGTCCCAACTCCCACTGGATTCTACTGGCTCTTCCCAGTACTTCTGGCTGTATGTGCACAAATACTGACAACTGTTTTAATCTCATCTGCCTGTTTTCAGCAGGACTGATGAGCCCCAAGGTCATCCTGCTTCTGACACCTCTCTCCATGGAAGGACCCATCAAATTTCCTGCAATAAACTACGCTTCATCCTCTGCTCGCCTGACTGTGTTTCATATATCTTTTGCAAATGACCAGTCAAATGACAAGTTGCTGCCCTCATAAACTTCTTAAAGTGCCTTCCAGACACATGGTGGGTTCTGCAATGTGCTTAGCTTGCCATTGATCTCCTCATACATGGTATAAAGAGATAATCTTATCCATGCAATGAGAAATTGGAAGGGAGGATGTATTGTAAGCCTGTTTCATCAAAAGAAAAAGTCCTCAGATGCAATTGCTCAAACTAGACAGGAAAACTAATTGAACATAATAACTGTGGTAAGGCTCTGTGCTTCATGGCAGAGGCAGCACTGTTGGCTGAGCTTTATCTGGCATTATGACACGTGGGTTCCACAGAGAATTGTTTGCAGCCCCAGGAAACAGCCTGCAGCCTGGACAGGCTTCACATAAACTGTGTGGCCACCAATCCCACCTCCTTGAAAGTAATAAGTGATTTTGAGAGACATAATTATATAAGGTTGCTGTAGCCAGCTATTTTCTAAATAAGCAACTCCATTTTTACCTTCCTCTTTAACAGTTTTTACTCTACTGATTGGTGTTGTGAATACAAAATTTATCGCATCTTGAGTGAGACCAGGGGATTCAGGGAGAGCAATGTAAAATGTAATTTGACATCAAAATAATTCACAGAGAAGCCGCTTCACTGACTGTAAGATTAATTGTCATATTTAATGCATTATAAACCTCTACTTGTTAATTTATGTCAAGTCACCCCAAGATTTCCAGGCTGTTGCATCAGGCAGTTACTGCTTTCAGGGTAGCTTGCTCTAACATTTAGGTGCAGCTTGGCTATAGTCCATTAGGATCTTACTGCTCAATTACAAAAGGAATATTAAAAAATTATTTCATCTCATGGCATCGATAATAAATCAGTTCTCCAAGACCAAGGTTTCTGCAATGGTTGACTGACTGTATTTCAGCATATCTTTTTCAAAGCCTTCCTTGTTTTGGAAACCTTGGAGCTTTTTGAAACCTTGTTTTTGTGCATCTGGATTCCTGTGACCCATCCCCAACACAATCCCTGTGCAGATTAGAACATTGCCTTTCCCCACATCTATGGGTTTCCTTGTGCCACAAACCACTGGCCAAGGAATTGAGAGGTTTACGCCTATTTTCCCATCCAGTTTTTAAGAATGACCCCTAAGCATCTATTATTGTCCAGTGTTTAAGAAAAGAGATGGCATGAGCTGAATCTTTGGTCTGATTTGGTATAGTCCTCCTTGGAGCACAGCTTTGGTCCTCCGTCTGCCTATCTGCAAGAGGGATGAGGGGTAGGTTTGGCAACAGTTGTGTAAAGTCAACATCAGTGACAGAGGGGTGAGGCCCAGAAATCTGTTTTTCACACAAAAGGACTCAGAGAACCCCTTCAGAATCATCTGGATGGACTCTCCATGCTGTTTGCTGTGCTGCACAGTAAGCACGTTTCCCTTCAGACAAGGGCAGATCACAACAGGCAAAGAAAATCTCTGTTTCAAGCAAATTTAAAGACTATCCATGCATGCTTTAGAGGCACAAATTAATCCCCTCCTCTCCCCACAAACCAGTCAAATAGCAGTGTTGTAAACGTGGAGACATCAGAGTGCAATCCCCCTCCCCGACTCTCTCTGCGCACCATACACACACACACAGAGTGTTTGTCTCCGGGTCAGTGGGAAAGTTAATTAGAAGAACGGAGTTTCTTGTGATGGAAGATGCCACCCTGTTATGATTCTGAGTCCTCTGTCTGCTTCTGATGAATTACAAATGACAGCGAGGGAAGTGAAGGACACCAGCAGTGACAGTTTGTCAGCCACACTCACTCTGCGTACAGTTTTTTGGGTGGATAACTTTTTCCTTCTCTGTTCATTTACACCACTCACTATGACTTCCTTCCTCCCCCCTCTGCCTCATCTCCCTTTCTTTGCCTTTGCCAGTGGTGACTGGAAGGTGAAAGAGAGGGCAGCCTCTTTGATCAGACCTCGTGAGCCTTAAAGGATGGGATTGGGATGGGGCAGTGCAGGAGACCTCTGGATGGGGCTTTCAGATGTGGTAATGGTGATGCTGAGCAAACAGCATCTGATGGAGCAGGTGCAGGGCCCTGCGCTCAGCCATCACTTGCCTCCAGACAGGCAGGCAGAAAAGGAGCCCAGCAGTGAAATGTTTCTTATCAAGTGATGCTGCTTCTTTCCTCCAGCCTATCAATCAAGAAGCCAGCAAGTAGACTGGAACAGGGCTTGCTCATTGCTGGTTCTTCGTTCTTCTTTGTATTTTTGCAAGTTGTTCATCCACTGCTACAAAGTTATTGGTTTCCTTAAGTGCGTTTTTAATGAGAGGTGGCTGCTGCCATCCTGGTGTATCGTGGGCTGGGCAAAAACATACTCTGCACAGTGTGATTTCTCCCATCACAGTATTTTTTTCCTACCAAGATATATGTCTACCAAATACCTGTTTCCTCTCCTTAAAACAAAACAAAACAAAACAAAACAACCAAAACAAAAACAAAAACAGAGAGAGAGAGAGAGAAACTCATTTTGGCGAATTTTGCAACTTGAAACAATTTTTTTTCAAAAATCCTTTCTTTGAAGTTGGAAACACATTTCAGTGAATTTCAGAGGAAGAAAATTCTGATTTTATTTTCTTGAAAATGACTGCAAGATAGATCAGTTTGGAAAGAAATAACTTGTGGGCTGTGTAAGTTTTCTCAGGGCAGCAAAAGCTCTCTGAGTGATTGGAGTGTGCTTCTATTCTTCCAAGTGCTTCTCCTTCACAGAAGCAGATAAAACATGCAGGGTCCCTAAGTCTTGATCTAGGAGCCAGAATAGGGATTTGAGCACTTATTTCAAAGGACGGAAAATTAAACAAATAGCAATAGAGAAGAGTATGTGTTCATGAATCAGATTATGATCATGCCTGAGTGAAGACAATTGGTTGTTAACTCTACTCCTATTAAAGTTCATATTCTGAAAGGCTACACAGCTGCTAAATAAAAGCTGAAATAGATTTCTGTGCTAACTTCAAGGTCATGTTTCTGCAGTGTTATGGAATACATTAAAATGCTCAATTTATCCTCTGTAACTCACAAAAAAATATAAATGTAGCTTATATTAAATAAACCTTTGCCAGGATCTCTTCCTCTCTCACTTTTTCTCCTTTGACCTCTATATTTAATAGAAAAATGTATTTCAATATGAGAAGATTTTCTTTATTATATTTGCTCTTTCCTCAGTGGAAGCCATCGTTGCCCAGAGGGAAAAATATATATAGTGTCCTCTTGTCCCCCAAATCCACTGACCTCAATCCAGCTATTTATTGTCCTACCAAAAGAGAGCAATGATAAGAACCCTGATTTTCTTTGATTATGAGCTGGCATGTGCCATGTTGTGCACAAATAAGGTGATTCTTTTATCTCCAGACTAACCCAGCTTGGTGAGGGGAGCCCTCACCATGCAGGGGCTGTAGTTTTGGACAGAATTCCCAGTCCATATATTCAAGGGCAATCAAAAAAATCACAATCAGGCACTGGAGTGTAAATGAAGACAATAGATGCAAGTTTTTTGTTATTACTGCCTGCTGCTGCAGGAATTAAAGGGAAATGTCCCATTATTTATTAAGACATGCTAGAACCCTTTAGGGAATGTTCCCACTAAGGAGAGTGCAGCACCCTGCTAAAATGACCATATGGCTCTTAGGCTGGATTGGGATTACATTTCACCAGTTTGGAGCCACACAGAGATTGGTCATCTTGGCTCCTGCTGGGGAAGATACAGCTTCAAAAGTATATTGAGTGGAATGTCTGCTGAGTCTGTGCTTCTTTCATAGTGCATCCATCAAAATCCTGGTAACTGAGTGCTTCCCAGCACCCCTTCCACGGGAAGAAACAACAGGATTTGCACTTTGAGGTAGACTCAGACTGGAGTCACGGGCACAGCCACCCTTGAGTTTCGGGAAGCTGAGGATCAGCTTCAGATCTCTCTGGATTCAACCAGAAATACCTCTTGCTTTAAATCTGAAATTTAAATCTGTCAACATTTTAGTCCTCTGCCATGATTGGTGCTGTGGTGCAGATCCAGAAAGACAGGCCTCTTGCCAGAGCACTGAGCACTGAAGGACTGACCAGAACCATGGGGCCCTTCCTGGGAAGAGTTTCTGTGAGCTGAAATAACCATTATTTTTATCACCCTTCTGTCAAGTCCTCTACTGCAAAGAGAGCAGCTCCCAATCATTTACTTTACTGCTTCCACCTAGATGGAATTTCACAGGACACGTAGTTTTTCTCCTAACAAACCAGCTCTTTCTCCTTCTACCACATTGCTGTGCAGGGGACTCTCTTGGCTCTTGCAGAACTGGCAGTGCAGCAGGGAGGCCTTTGTTCACGGCACCATGTCCCATGGGTTTTGCCCTGAGCTGCTCTGCCAAATGGCTTCACATTTTGAAGTAGAAGAGGAAGCTGTTTCCTGCAAACAGATTATGAATTTAAATATTTCCCTGAGCTTCTGTTCACAGGATTTCTAATGCACTGGGCATCAGCTTAGCCCTCTGATGAATCAAAGTCATTTTGCAAAAATGGCACCTTAGTGTTGCATATATATTGCCCCTCTACAGCTTCCCTGGTATATTTGTTCAGTTTACTAGTCAAAACTAGTTTCATGCTACACTAAGCCCAGCAGGGTCAACACCTAGCCTATGAAAATCAAGCTGTCTCTTTTCTCTCTGCTTCATACATCATCATCAACCAAAGCTGGATATTAGAAAGTAGGTTTTGATCCTGGAATGATTATTGCTGCTGCTGCCTGGGATATGGCAGGAAGAAAAACAAAGAGAGGCACATGTGAGTTTGCAGTGGTTAGATCCTGCAGATCTGGGAAAAAAAGCTGGTGCAGTTGGCTTGTCATATCCAGTGAGAGCACCATGAGGACAAGGTCTAAGGGTGTCTGTGCTGAGGCTGCAGATGCTTGGTAGGATCATACAGAAACACACCAGCACAGAGGAGCTGGAAGAGCTGCAGCAGGAAAAGCCCTGCCTGCATGTAACACAGACAGGAAAGAAAAGGAGTAATGGAGTAACTTGGGCTTCAAACTGAAAGAGAGTAGGTTTAGATTGGATAGTAAACAGAAATTATTTACTGTGGGGTGGTGAGGCACTGGAACAGGTTGCCCAGAAAAGATGTGGATGCCCCATGCCTGGAAGTGTTCAGGGCCAGGTTGGATGGGCTTTGAGCAACCTAGTCTAGTGGAAGGTGTCACTACCCACAGCAAGAGGGTTGGAACTGGATGATCTCTAAGATCCCTTCCAACCCAAACTTTTCTGGGATTCTATGATAGGCTGGTCCTGCTCAGAGCTGTCAGATTGCTCTGTGACCAATGGAGAAAATCAGGAGTTGTATCTGACTATCCAACTAAAAGCACACAATCCCTGTGGTAATTCAAACAACTTATGCCTTTTAAATTGAAAAATGCTTTTTCCACTGATTTCCCTCTCACTCTCCGATTGTCTCCGCTGACAGCTCTAGGATGGTGGTCTGACCATCACCTTAGATACAGCAGTGAGCATCAGGCCTGTGCTTTCAAAATGGCCAAAACTCCACAGCTTTCTGGGGGACCAGGATGCCCAAGGGCCCAGGGCATCTGTTTCTGGCAGTACCTGCAGAAGTGGGCACAGGAGCAGGGATGTGTGAGGGAGCTGAGACCAGGGACACACACAGAGCCCCAGGCAGATTCATGCACCACTAACTGTCTGCAGGTGTCACTGACACAGTCCCTCTCGGACTGACAAACCCAGCAAGACAGAGCTTTCCAGCCTGAGATAAAAAACCCCTGAATGATCCCACGCCGTGGCAAGCAGGAGCTGAAACATCTCTCATCATCTGCGGAGCAGGCACAAGGGGAGGCTTGTAACACACACACGCGCACGCACAAACACTTATTAAAGTTTTGAAACCATAATTAAAAGCAGGCGTTTCCATCACGCAGCACACGCTGTGCTGGGGCCCCAGAGCTGTGCAGCTCCCCCCGCTCCCTGCCCCGCTGCTCAGCTCCACAACACATCTCCAGTTGTCACTTTTACATATCTCTGTGTTTAACATGCAGCCAGCGCTCCTCACCTGCCTTTCACTGGAACTCAGCGTGGCCCCCCTGCTATTGATTAATTTGCGCTAATTAAAACCAGCAGTGTTTCTGCAGAAAAGAAAGATGTGTAAGTGTCAATAAATTATGGGAAATTTCACAGATAAAGATTGCCAACTTCTGCTTGAAAATAACTAAACAAATGTTAATGGCTCCTTCCAAAGAGCCTAAATTCACTAACAGGGCTGCATGAATGGGCTCCAGTGCTCTTCTTGAATTTCAGTGACTTACAGCGATGCTCTGCCTGGGTTACAAACTGAAAGACTTCATTTTTTCCAACATAGGTGTTTCTGTTTTCCAAGACAACTTATGCATTGTTGCTCTATTTTTCCTTGCCAGTGACTCAAACCAGTCAGTTGAACCAAGATTTTTCAGTGCCAACAACACAGCAACCCTGCTAAAATCCCAAGCAAATAAACAGAGGAATTGTGGCGGGACACCAAGGCAGCAGTGCTTGTTAGCAGCTGCTGGTAATAAACCTGCTGGAAAGCAGGTGCAGCAAAGGAAACTTCGTAAATCTGGAACAAACAGCTGGGGACAAGCCTAGTTTTTATGGCATGAAACTGGATTCAGGAGTCTGAGGTAGGGGTAATTCAGAGCAAGGTTAGATTTCCATTGCCCCAAAGCTGAGGCACAGATGGAGAGAGCAGGGAGCAGCACTATGACAATTTTCTTGCACTTTGCTTTCCCTGCTGTGGTCCCTGTCCTGACTCCACTGCTCCCAGTTTTAAATAGAGCACTTTTCCTTGGTGGTTTACAAGGTCAGCTTCAGGAGCTGTTGGTTAACAGGAGCAGCCTCCCGGTCTCTGCAGCTCAGCAGGGACTGATTATCCTCAGGGCTTACAGATGCACAGTGGCTAAAATCCAAATGCACCAAAGTTTTGCAGCTTGCTGGCAGTTGAGGATGCAGACAGCATCAGCAACAGGCTTTCCAGCAGGGACAGTGCACTTACTGATTTTCAGGTGGGAGGAGTGAATCCACTGGGAATGAGAAGTGTCATGAGGCCTGACACAGTGCCAGTGAGACTGAGGGCGTGGGGGCTCAGCTGTGAGAGGTGTGTGTGGTTTGTTACAGGGTGAGGTTTAATGAAGCCCTCTTGCCCTTGATCTTTGGAGCCGTGCGAGAGAGCAGAGAGGAGGCAGGGCTTAAATGTCAGCTCTGCACTGGGCTGGGTGAATTCCCCAGCACTGGCCTCGGCTGGCCAGGATGAGGTCCTGTCCTGGTGGGAGCACCTCATCAGACGTGCTGAGAGCAGCAATGAGAAATCAGGAAGCTCCTGCCATTGGCTTGGTGGGATTAATTAACTCCAGCAATGTCGCTGCCTCCAATTAACTCCGTGGCTGCAGGCTGGACCCTGCTGGGTTTTGGTGGGGAAGGACCAACGGGTGGTGAAGGCTGGTGAGTGGGAGCTGTGTGGCAGCACAGGGGCAGGAGCAGATCAGGGGCTCAGCTGCACACAGAGGAGGGGAAATGCCACTGGAAGTGGATGGACATGTAAAAAAACCATAACACTGAAAAGTCATGCACTTGGGTGCTACATAAGTAAGAATTTTTATGGCACAGCTAGGGAGGGAAAGGAGGACCCCTGTTCTTTGTAACTCTTTCTGCTGAAAGACTCATTTATTAGTCATCCATAATAGAAGAAATGTCATCAGAACAGTGTTTTCATGAGAAAAGGGAAGAACTGATGCCATTGTAGAAGGCAGTAGTAAGACTGTGTTTGGAATATTTTGTACAGTTTATGGTTACTCACAGTCAAGACAAAATATTTTAAACTGAAAAAGGCACTGAGAAAAGATGTCTGTTAGTCTGGCATGATGGACTTCAGCCTCCAATCTGAAGACTCCTGGGGTCAGAAAGCCCACAGAACTTAAAAATGTCCCCAAAAGCATTATTTGATCCCAGAACTGGCTTGCCACATGGACCAAGGACAGAGATAGGTGCTCTGTGGCTCACACTTCATGTTACTCCTGCTAAGGAATGTATATTTGCTCTGGTATACACTTCAGGCTGTAATAAATTAATCTCCAATAGTCTATCTCAATTACTGTCACCCATAATGACCAATATCTCAAGATGTAAAGGAGTTTATAAAAATTGAGGTATGATTAAGCATTTCCTGAGATAGGAAACTTAGCTTGTTGTTTGTTGCAGAAGAGACAAGAAAACAAGATTGACAGTTCCAGAAATGTTCAAATAGCCTTAACCCACAGGTATTTTATACCATCCAGAGCCTGGTCTGGTTAAAAACTCCAGAAGCTGCACTCAAGAATCCAGTTTGTGGAAACTGTGGAGTCTTTTTGTGACCAATCCAGTATCAAACTGTAGGAGGGTGGCAAATTCTGCACTGAGATACCCAGAAATCAGGAATGGGATTAATTTCATATTCTTATTTGGAGAACTAATCCACTCATCATAGGTTTATTTTAAAGGCTAGAAAGAATAATAGGCTTTTTAAAGTGCAGTTCATCTCATGCTATTACAGACATTAGGCTGACTGCCTGTGTCTGTCCTTGGCTATAATTGGAGCCTGGGGTGCCCAGCTCAAATGGGAATGTCTGCCTCGAAGAAGTGAGAGGAATCCAACCCCTTGCATAAGGAAACCGAGGGTTATATTTTTGCTTTCATCTCCACAATAGACAATGCTTCTAGGATGTTCCTATTCTGAGTTGCTCAGCATTTTTCTAGACAGGTGTCTTTGTTTTTCTCCATGGTGTTTCAGGACTCTTTCCAAGCACATGCTCATTGTGCCTGCCTGGCTGCCTGCCATGAGCTAACAGGTCTCCTCATGGCTGGCATGGGTGCTGTGCCCTTTTGTCACTCCCCCAGCTCCTGGGAAAGAAGATCTGAACTCTCTGGTGGAGAGGGAGGAAGGCATGGCCCATGGAAGGCTAATGGTCATTCAATCCAGTAAGCAGCAGAGCTGGGCAAAGGCCTCAACTTCTGACCTTTAGACTGTGATGTCTGTCCAGACCAGGCAATGATGTCATTGTAGCTGAGCTGGGAGGAGGAACAGAAGTCTTTGGCAAGTAAAGTCTATGGGGAAACTCACAGGAAAGAATCTACAATGTCACAGTCATTGAGGTGTGGGTGAGGTGTTAAACCACGGTCATTTGAACTGAGCATGAAAGTTCATGCTCAAAACTAAGCACATGCATTTTTTTTCTTGGAAAACACACACTTGGGAGACTTCTCAGTTTAAGTGGATTGTTTCAGAAGGTGGTGTGAACGAGGTATTTTTCAACCCCTCCCCAGGTCAGTAAGTCAAGATCTTGCCCCTCATGCCAAAGCCTAAGTGATCATATTTACCTCAACTCTGAAAGACAGCAAGGCACCAGCAGGGCAGAGGCAGGAGAAATGTCATGGAAGAGCCCTGGGGAAAGCTCAGATGTGAGGTAAAGGAGCAGCTTGGCCACTCTGTACACTGGAACATTCTGAAAGGAGTTCAGAGGCCAAACCAGAGGGGCAGAAGTTTGTGTCAGAGGAGAGCAAATTGTGTGGTGAGCAATTCAGCTGGATGAAGAGACACTGAAGCGGATCCCTGAGGTGGAACACCAAGAACTGGAACTGCAGACGCTGACACTGGGCAGATGGGAAATGCACGGGGAAGTGGCCCGAACCTCGCACAGAACCTGCCATCCCACACAATTAGTCCCCTGGGAGTTCTGTGTCCACTCACAAAGGTTTCAGACAAAAGAGAGAGCTGTGTTGTCATAAACCCCAGCTCCATTATGCATGGGCTGTTGGTTTCCCTTTATTGCCAGCTCCTCTGGATTCATATCAGGAAGTCTGGAAGCTGCACATCCCTAATGAAAAGCAGAATATACTCATTATTAAATCTGAACTGTTCAAATGCAATTGGTTGCTAGCAGATTTCAAGGTCTGTTTCAGTGATCCCCATGCAGCAAAACCAGCGCAATACAAATGGTGATGAAGCAGCTCTGGCTGAGGCTGGTGATACAAAACTTCCATTGGATCTGCTGTTCGCTGTTTCCAAGGCTGCTGATTCACCTAAAGGGGCAACTTCTGCCCTCAGAGACTGTGAGTGGCTTCTTAATCTGTTCTCTTCTCCTGAGTTTAGGTGGAAGCTCAGTACAATCAGACATTCTTTCTGTGACAGGAAAAGCCCTCCCTTTCATTGAGTGGTCACTTGGAAACACATCTTCTCTGGACTTCTGCAATACCAGATCTCAAACTGTGCCACGAAACATGTTTCCTGCAAGGCTGTGGGTGATCTGCAGCAATTCACAAGAAAGTTGGGTATTTAAAGATATTCCACTACCATACTTTTAAGAACAACTGTATTACTGCAGTAAAACGTGCCTGAATATCAAACCACCCATGCTGACAGACTAAGCTCAAGCTCAGGGAAGATAAAATGCAAATAAAAATTTTTATTTACAATGTCTAACTGCACAACACAGTGGCAGGTGAAGAAAGAAAGAAAAAGCTACTTTATCCAGTAACACAAGTATCAGATCTGCAAAGTCGCTTTCCTTCTCCATGTACTTAAGTTTCTCTCAGCTGGCACTACTGACTCTCTGGATCCACTGCAAGGAGCTGGTGGTGCAGCTTCTCTAGCAGTGGGACTTCTGGGAAAACTTAATGGCAATACAATCCAGACAGGCAAATCTAGAGAGCACCAACAGACAGTTTCAGTATTCCCCCGTCTCTGCACACTGGGATCTTTGTTCACGAAATGCCTCTTATTTTAAACTAAAACACTGCCTATTATCTTGTCTCCAGACACATCAGAACAATGTTTTTCAGCAAAGCTGTAATCAAGAGTGTGATACTTCTCCAGGCCTCATAGCTCTCTCTGTTGCTGGAAAATTGGGAGTTGCTTTTTAAGTTGCAGACTGAAAGAAGCAGGGGATATATTTCCACTTGTCCCAACAGGAGCATTTTAGGCCTGAGCCGCATCAGGAGAAATACTTGGAGGCTTCTTAAATTTTCAAGACACCTTCCCTTAATTCATCAAGAAATTTATTTTCATGGTAAATCAGGAAAGTCGGTTTGTCTTGTAAATATGCAGATGAAACCCTGGTGGACTGAGAGGAGAAGAGAGAGGCATGAAAGATGACTGCCTTGGGTCCACTAAGGAGATGTGAGCAAGCACTGACGAGATGCTGAGCTGACCAGAAATCAGATGACCACATCAGGATGGCGCTGGGCCAGAGCTCATACACCATGCTGACAGCCTGGCTTGTTTAGCTGCTTGGGCTCCACGCCATGGTACTGCAGTGAGTGCTGGCCAGCCCAGAGAGGGGGCAGAAAAAACCTGGCTTAGTGGGGCTGGGTGTACCTGCAGCCCTTTTCTCCTCCCCACCACTCACCCAGTCTGGAGGGAGTGAAGAAATGTGTCTCATTTTCCTCCCCATCTTCTTGCCAGGAGACTTGAAACCTGTCCATTTCTCCATTTATGCTCTGCAGAACGGTTTGATCTTAACGCATAAGCAAATATGAGCACTTGGTTATGAGCAGGAGTATGTCTCATCCTCCCCATCTCCTCAGCATCCAGCCTAGTGCTCTGGGGGTCAGCACCCAGTAGCTGCAGAGCACTATGTCAGGGTTAGAGGTCGGGCATCCCTCACTATCCCTCACATCCCTCATGGAAAAAAGGAAACACATCCTGGTTGCCCATGTGTGAATCTCCAGGCTTTCCTTGGAAAGGGACCCGAGGTGGGTGGCTCAATAAAGATTAAACCACACCTCATGGTGACTAAAGCCAGTTGAGCAATGTGCAACTCCCCACAAAAGGCCTTAACAAAAGTACAAAAAGCATGGCTTTTTTCTAAATTCAGTATTTTAAAGGAAATACAAACCCAGAAATATCATATTCACAAGCAGAGATATTTCATATTAATAATGTCCCTGTGGTATCTCATACTAGTCAGATTTCAACCACTTTAGGCTCTTCCTGTCTTTGTAGGTGAGACCTCCTGCTCACGCTCCTTCTCTGAGGATTTCCTCCCTGAAGAGGGGAGGCAGTGCCCCCAGGACCTCTGCCATGCCCACCACAGAGCAGGCAGCAAATTTAGGGCATTCAGTCCATGGTGGGGAATGAGAATGAGAATTGCTCTGACAAAATCCCCTGTGTGGCAGCATTTCCAAATCAAAGTATTTTAATAGAGACAAAACCACACACATTAGGGATCGGATTTTTTTTTTTGGCTGAAGTATTTAGGGTTTCAGTCAAAATGTTTTCATTTTTTAATATTTGTTTTTCTGAGGAATAATTGAAGTTTTTGCTGTGAAGCAGATATTTCACACAATAAACATGTCTTTTTTTCAAGAAAAAAAACAGATTAGAGGGAAAATTTTCAACCATCTGTCTGGCTGAAGGACTACAGAAGAGGGAATACTAAGGGTTTATGTAGATTTTTTTTGCAACTCTTTGAGACTCATTAAAAACCAGAAGCTTTGACTCATGTGAGAAAAGGTGAAGGACAAAGAAGGGAAAGCAAAACAACAGGGTCAAGTGAAATACCCCAGCCAAAGTAGTTCTGAAATAACAGTGAAAACTTTCAGTAGCCATTTTCTATACTTCCAGTGTGTTTTTCCACATGCAGCAATGGGGTATTGCTGACTCTCCTTGACAAGAGAAAGGGCTGCATTGCCACACTGCTTTGGAAAGGTACTTTTCTCCACCAACACTTCACTGGAATCACCTGGGCTGTTTGTGCAGGGCGGTGCTTTTCAGAAACAAACATCAGCACCTGCGCTGGCCCAAGCAGCTCCGCAGAAACCCCGGTGCTGCAGAGCCCTGCGCTGGCCCAGGCGCACACGCCCCAGAGAGGAACAGCAGCAACCAGTGGTTCCCCCATGGCTGGCAGCCAAGGTGTTGATTATCATCAACAGGGAAAGGATCAGCTCGTCAGGGGCTTGTTTCTCTGCACAGCTAAGGAGCTTAGTGCAGCAGAGGTTAGCTGGATTCCAGGCAGAATAGCCAACCCTGCTGGCAACGAGGGCTCCTCCTCACCTCCCCTCCTGGGAATCACCCCCTCTTTTAGCATAAATCCTTAGCTCTGGACCCAGAGGCAGTGGGTGAAATGTTGGTGGACCTTCCTCCACCCTCTCCATCAGGCAGCTTTATGTGGTTTAGCCCTTCCAAAAAAAATAAAAAGAGGAGGGGGAATCACTAAACATTTTCTATTTCAAAACAGATTTCATCTTCCTTAGAAAGTAATACTGCCTCCAGCCATGTGTAACTTATTTTTTATCCAACAGAGTATATGGGCTTATAACTAGATCCTGATAGGAACCCAGGTTTAAAACATTATTCACAGCAGGTTATTTGATCTTTATTTGCTGAATGCACTCAGCTGAATCCCTATCTCCAAACAATATGAGAAATAAAATGCTGGGCATGCTTCATTGGCCAGCCAGCTCATCTTGATTTGCAGAGATGGCTACATCCCTCTCAGCAGTTTCAGAGCTGTGCTGTATCCCAGGCCCTAAGAGGCAGTTTTCCCTTCCTCTTCCCCCACCCAAACACTTATCATTTCTTGTTTTTCTCCTTCCCCCCATTAGAAGCTTTAGAAAAAACACTTCAGACCAGACCTTTCCTCTCCCTTCACCGTGATTTCTGGGAAATTGTTCTTTACACTGCATATTTGTGGATACTCATACAAAATCACTTGCCATCTGCTGTTGTGCAGAAGGTCAGATGCTGACAACCTGCTCAGGAAGCCACAGGGTCTGGTGATGAGACTGGTCACCTGCAGAAAGGTGGGTTGGAGGAGCCTGTGAGACCTTGGCAAAATTACTGATACTTCATTTTGTTAATAGAACTGCTGTGACACATCTCAATGCTGACCTTGTCTCTGACACACCAACTTTGCTGCAGCTTCAAGCTCTGCCACAGTTAAAGGTGGACTTGGACATCACAGGTGACCACTGGGATTGCTTTTTTCAAGAAAACCCCTGATGGCTACAAACTGGATTAATTGCCAAGTAGGATAGATAAGGCTTTGCTGTCCTGAAAGGGAAGCCAGAGCAGCTTGGGGAGAGAGGCCAAGCTGCACACAAGGAGGTCAGGTTCTTCATTCCCTTTGACTTTTGATGAAATATGCCTTTGAAAATCCTCTCTCACATATCCTAAAATAAAAGTCTCCAGCTTTCAGGCCAGAGCCCAAGCACAAAATATACTTCAGAAACTTCAGCATGGAGGGTTCTGCTGTAGCAGGGCTTTGGGAATAGCGAGCAAGTCCTTGGTGGACATCCCTGAATCAGGATGGTGTCATTAAACTGGCCAGCTTTCTGCACTGCTGTTGCAGATACAGCAGGACAGGGCCACTTCTCACATGAATATCTATAGCTCTTATGTTTGCTTCCCTGGGATGTGTTTCATAGCCTATCTGCCCATCACAGCTACCTCCTCCTGCTTCCCTTTCAAGACATGTCAGGAGGCCATCCTGCTGCCAGGCAGTGTGTAGGTTATGCTCGTTTTCACTGGGTAAGGGCAGAGCAGTGTCACTGACCCAGCTGAATGTTTCTGCACAAAAACACGAATTAAAACCACCCCCTGTTGTCAGTAACCGACTTGCTGTGCAGTGTGGAGGATTTGTCCCTGTCCTCGTCCCTGTACAGCCTGGGAGTGTCACTGAGGCCGCATGGATGTGGCAGCGACTGGGACAGCTCAGCCTGGGCTCTGTGGCCTGAGGGCAAGCACTCAGGTTCTGTGTGGTTCACTGGGGAGGGAGGGGGAGATCTGAGGAGGCAAGAATTAAATGTCTCACTTTTCTTTCCCAGTAATTAACCCTGGAAAAGAGAAGAGAAAAAAAGAAACAGAAACCAGTCAGGGATGCAGCTTCGCATGGCTGGATTAGAGTCACAGTTGGCCTATCCCCCTGGGAGCAGTACTCTGCTATTAATAAAAAGATAAACAAGCCCTTTTATTTATTTATTTTCCCTTCTCTCCCAAGCCCTTTGATTTCTCCTCTCCTGCTTCAGGGGGCCCTGCTCCCTTCCGTCAGCTCTGCATTAGGGAATGTTTGCAAAGGGAGCGTTTGCGAGAGGCTGCCTGGAAAGACAAAAATCAAGGGTGAAGGGAGTGTGGGGAAGAAGAAAGTGGGTGAAAATTCTTTTAACCATTTCTAGCAATCACATCACCTCTCAGGATCGGCAGAAATTATGCCCTTTATTTATTCCTCTTGCGCTGACGCAGCTGCAGGTGTCATTCCCGCAGGCTTCCTCTAGCTCCCTGAGGCCACCCCATCCTAGCAGGTACCTGTCTGTCCCTCTCCCCCCCTGGGGGCAGCTGTCTGGAGCCCCTTGCTGAGACAGAGACAGCCTGCTGGCTTCACTGGGTCCGTGCGGGACTAGGGGCTGTCAGGCAGAGCGTGGGGGGGAGAGCTACCCACTGAGAAAAAGCTAATTGCTGCTCTCAGGCAAGGGGCTGTTTGTATCTAAACCATCAGCAGAGTGCAACCGATCTCAGCAGCTCAAGAAAACACCAAGAGGAAAAGTACATCAGGTTATTTGCCTTCAAAGGGTTATTTGCCAGTTCTGTGGGCAGAAATGGGTATGGATTAAACGGTGATAATTCTGTGGTAATTCTTTATACAAATTAGACGTTCAACTCCATCTGAATTTTAAACACTCATCTTAAAAAAATTAAATATCTGAAAAATACTTCATAAAGCTTCTGGGTAAGTGATGAAAGCTATTTTCCAGGCTTCTTCTTTGATCCTTAGAATGGGGAAAAGGCACATTAAATGGCATACACACACACCTGGGCACTACTTGTGTGCATTTTTGGGGGATCGTCTCATCAGTACCTCCAGCTATGATCTGAGAAAAATTTGCTTGCTGAAGGGACAGGAATGATTTGAAGAAGTTCAGAGCTTAGTGTGTTACTGTTTATTGCTCCAGAGACACTCAAACTTCAAGCAACAAGCATCAGCCATCAGCATGGGGGTACCCATGGTACGAGTTGTCCCAGTGCTCTGCGTGTCCCCTTGGAGAGCTTGCAGAAAAGGGGAAGGAGATGCCTCAGTGCTGCCATGGGATCACTCGCACTGGCCGTGCAACCCCCCCTTGCCCAGCCTGAGTACCAGCCTGAAGGTCTTTTTGCTGGTAAGAGCAGAGCTGCAGGGCAGTGAGGAATGGAGGATCAGGGAACTGAACTGCCAAGCCACTGCAGGAATATCCCAGGGTCTCAACCCAGACACAAGGCCAGGCAGTGCTTCCTCAGGGACCTTTGTCTCCTGAACCATCCCTCCAGTCTGTCCATCAACGTGTTGAATTTTCTTTTTGTAAATAAAATCCCTTTTTGCCTTTTTTTTTTTTTTTTATCAGCAGGGATGGGGCAGGGAAGTGAGAGCAGAGGCCGGCACTGCAGTCAGGGTGTTAATGGCCACATTAGCTGGAAAGGGGCAGCCAAAGCAGGATGTGTGAAACCCCACCCAGGCTGCCCTTTAATTTGCTGTTACATGGAGTGGAAGATTTGAAAGCATATTTCTGGGTAATTAATTCAAAGAGTGATTCTAATGGCTAATGCTGTCAGTTTTGACTGCAAGGGAGGTCTGGGGCTGGAGCAGGCAGTGAAGGGAAAGGAAAATGCTTGGAGGTCACAGGCAGATGTTAAAATATTTTGACAGCCGACATCCAAGAGGCTAACTTAATGAAAGCCTTTGGCCAGCACCTTCCAAGAGGTCTGAAACTGAATCCATTTATTTTTCTCCAGAATAGCATGCATGGCTTGGACCGTGGCTTGTCCATAAATCACCATTCTCCATTTGGTCAGGAACACCATCAATCATTCTCAGAGCCCACCAACCTGCTCTCTGTGCCACTGCAGAAACACCAGTAAGAGGGATTTGGTGTCTCTTGAATTTAACTCCTCAATTTTCAGTGGCAGGTAGGATAAGCTCTGCCTTTATCTCTACTGATTATTAAAGCCAGTGAGCAAAGGTCCTGCACCTGTGTATGGAAATATAACTGCTCCATGG
The DNA here is from genome assembly GCA_013400235.1 of Oriolus oriolus. Classification (NCBI taxonomy): domain Eukaryota; kingdom Metazoa; phylum Chordata; class Aves; order Passeriformes; family Corvidae; genus Oriolus; species Oriolus oriolus. The sequence continues at coordinate 541,358 of VXBT01012324.1, read as the reverse complement.
TGCCAGGAAATGAAATTAGGAAGCTCTATTCATGGTGTTATTATCTTGCTTGGAAGAGTTTAATCAAACCACTGCGGTGCTGAGGAGGATGTCCACAGCCTGGGAGTTTGGTTCCCCCTGAACTGCATATCCCTGTGGCATTTACTAAACTCCCCCAGCCTACCCCAGTGGGCTTGGAGTCGAGTAGCATTTGCAAAGGATTTGCTGGGGACCATTCTGCTGAGGTTTTTCAAAAGATTTTGTCAGGAAGCTGGAAAGGCACAGCTCCTGGCATTCGTGTTCACTGGCTTTCACTGCTTTTTGCTTTGTGCTTCAGAGAGCACCTGGAGTAAAGACACAGGGAATGAAAACTTGCGAGTGTGGAAAATAACAGGGAGAATATTTGATTCAAGTTTGTATTTTGAAATAAGGTTTGGGTGAAGTCTGCTCCTTTTGACCTCCTTTGGCTGTTTCTAGAAATTAATTCAGTTCCTGCTATGTATCAGCTCATCACTTCAGCATCTACCATTGCTATACTTCGTGTAACAGAATGTGTTCATAAATTGGTACATCCTTCATTTCATGTCCTTAACTTTTGTGCAGGACTGTAACACACAGAAAAGCCTTTTTCCAGCCCAGACCTGGGGTGGCTGCACTTCAGGATGGGTGAAAGGATGCCCTGTGCCTGTACTGCTTGCAGATGCAGTCACAGACATTGATTAGACCAAAGCTGGCAGATTTCCACCCTAATTCACTGCATTAATTTTATTCAGCTCTCTAAAAAGCACAAGAGACAGATATCCACATGCAGACATGAACATCTACAGAATTACAGGTGCCAGTATGTGTGGTACAGGCCAACACAGAATTTAGAGCAGAGCCTCACCATCCTGGGGCTCCTGGAGTTTATTTTGAGTACTGGGCTTGTGGGGGATGACACAACACCTTCCTTTGCATGTGTTCTCAGGAACTGTGCATCACTGAAAGATAAGGATGGCACTAGAGATGTGCAAACCCATCTACCAAGCAGATGCACAGTTGCACCCTTGGTTTACAAGCAGATACTGTCACTCCAGAGATTAATTAGGGAAGTGCTTGCCCTGCTGGCTGATCAGCTTGTATTTGGACATGCACCTGGACTTATTGCAGGGCTAAATTAAGGAAAAGGCTTTTGAGTCCAAAAATGTCAAGGACTTCTGGTCATGGCAATGTCATTTTTTTTTTTTTCCAGTTCTGCAAAGCTTCTTATCCCACAATGAAGAAGGCTGCATACCTGCAGTCAGTCTGTCTGAACACATTTTTCATTAGCAGTGCTCCAGGATGGCCAATGAGTCTACATACACATACAATTAAACCATTGCTTGCACAACATCCTCCTCCAGGCACCCCAGGAAAATCAGTAAGTAGCATTCCTGGATCAGCAGCAGTCATCAGCCCCTCTTTGCCAGCAGTAAAATGCTCTCACCTCCAGCCCCAGCCCAGGGATGGAGGAGGGAGAAGGCAGATGCAGCCCTCACATTCCCCTCTGAGCGCCTGCCAAAATTCCCTTGCCCCTGGTGCGGTGAGAACGGCAGGGAGGGCACTGTTGGGATGAGTAGGGAGGGCACTGTTGGGGTGTCCAGGGAGGGCACTGTCAGAGTGTTTGGCACATTCTGTCTCGCTGGCTGGCACAAGCTTCCCTTCCTTCAAGCTCTGCTGCTGCTGAGCCCTGCACAGAAGGTGGCTCCAGCAGCCCTTGCGAGCCCCCTTGATATTTTGGAGACCGAGCACTGCCTGAGCGATAAGGCCATGGTGCTTGAGAGGGGGTGGGAACAGCTCTGCTCTCTCCCGGACCGTGCACTGCTCTCACTGGTAATAAAAAGGAGAGATTTCTCTTTAGCATTTTATTATTAAGGAACATGGGACAGCTGGGAAGGATTTTTCCCTCTGTGTTCTTTCTTCACCACTCCTGCGAAGCCAGAGAAAACTTCCCTTGCTGAAGGAGGGTGTGAAAGCACATGGCAGGTTTTGCAAGTGTCCATTAAGCTCATCAAGTACACCCAGTGCTTCTGTGTTAGCTCGCACCCAGGCTTTCCATGGCAATGGTGTGAGTGCAGACACTGTCAAGCAGAGGCACGCCAGGATCAGAGCCAGGCTAGCAAAGCTGAGTTTTACTGATAGGGGAAATGGGACAAGGAGGGCAGCTTTCATTCATTGCAGCCCCCAAATAGTTCTGGGGCTTTGCCTCGTGCTGCAAAAGTCTCTCAGGTTTGCTCATTCCTGTGAGATTTCTTTCATCTTGGGTAGCAATCTCACAGCATCAGCTCCTGAATGATGTGAGTTGTGTTACAGCTGAGCGGGTCCTCTCATGGTGAGAAGGAGTCAAAGACCAGATTGAAGAAACTAGATCAGAGGGGCAGACAGTTACTCTCAGAGCACCAAAATCACCCAAATAGCTGCCGGGGGGGGTGGGGTGGGGGGGGGTTGTGCAGAGGCTGGTATTTCATATGCACAGCACACCCAGTAATTAGCATAAGGGCAAGAGCACTTAGTAATAGAGTTTCAGAATAATTTTAATGTTTTCTTACTAATTTTTCATTTGGATACTTCTACAGCTGTTTTTAGCATTTCATCAGAGTGTGCTGGTGTCTTTATATTCTTTTTTCCCCTTGGAGAAACTGAGGCACAGAGCAATGACATGACCTGGCTGGGATGGTCTGACAAAATGTTGAAATCCGTGTTTTCCCAAACCTGAAAACCCAAAACTTGGGAGTTTCTAGCTGCTTTTGGGCAGGCAGGTGAGGGAGGGCAGGTAACAAAAAACTGCAGCGTGGCTATTAACTACAATGCCTCCAGAAATAACTCTTTATCCCAGTGCCTGCCAGAGCAGCCCTCCTCACTCGTTAATGTGCTTGCTTAAAACCATTGCCCTTAAACTTCCACCAGTGCTGAAGTTAATGTACTGCCCTTTGCCACCTCGCGTGAGACTGTGCTGTGGGAAGCTCTGCTGGGCTGATTCCTGTCAAGACTGTATAATCAGAGATGGGAAAACTTGAGAAGTGGCTCTTAGGAGGTACCTCCCTGGCTGAGAGCAACTTCTTTTTATGTTGGAAAAATACAGTATTTTTCTACTAAGAAAGGAGAAAGTTGCCTGCAAAACTTCTACAACTTGAAAATTACTTCAGGCTCTCTGTGAAATCCCTACACTTTCACTGATGAGAGGATAAAATACCAGATATCTGCTTGGAATGAACGGGGGAAAGAGGGAGAAAAAGCCACCTCCACTGCTACAGCACAGAAATGCTTTAGAAAGGGCCAGTTTTACTTCAGCTTCAGGATGGATAAAATGCTGGTGTTGTCCCAGATCCTAAGAGCAGCTCCTAACCTATGATTAGAATGACTAATCTTGCTTTCTCATCCACACCCTTCATCCTGCAAAGGATGGGTTTGCCAGCCAGTGTTTGTCAGGCCAGCTCTGAGCCAGACCTAAGCAGGTGAAGCTGAGCTGCCTCTTGCCCCCTCCTCAGACCTGCCCAGATCTGGCAGACACTGGAACAGAGATGGTGTTTTTGGCTGGGGTGAGGAGGTGCAGCCGCCTTTGGAGCAGAGGAAGGGCAGTGCTCCAGTGGCACGATGAGCCCAGCAACTGGGATAAAGCCCAGAGATCCCATTTAAAGCTGAAATTCAAATGGCTCTTGCTTTTGTAAAGGTCTGATCTTAACCCCATGCCACAAAACCACTGAACCCCAAACATGTCACAGTTCAGCCGTGGTAGCAGTGAGGTTGCTTGAGCAACATTCACTTTTTGGTATGGTGAGGAGAGCACAGACTGAGCTTGGAGAGCTACATCTGCATGGGGGAGTCACGCTGCAGGTGATGTGCTAGGACTGGCCATTGGGAATGGGGAATGGGCTGCAGGTCAGGAAGGAGGTTCCTGGAACAGCTTCCCAAGGGACTGGGAAATGGGAAAACAGTGGAGCACAGGCTGGCATTGTGCCATGCTGGCAAAGCTCTCTGGAGTGCTGGGGAATGGAGAAGCAGAGAATGATTTTGGCCAGGCTTCAGCATCTGCTAGAAGTGGTGTGCATGTGTGAGGGCTGGATAACCGAGGCTTTGGCAGGTGGAGGGATAAAAAGGAGCTTTTCCGTTGTGTTGCAAAACCTAAAATTTCATGAGAAAAAATATGCATGAGTCAAATTAAAGCAGAGCATTTGCAGGAGGAAGGATTCAAATCCCTGAAAAAAACATAATTCAGGGGTTAACTTGAAATTCCACATTTGCACTGAAACAAATAATTCAGAATGTTTAACCCTGATTTCTTTAAAACTCTCTTTGAATTTGATTCATTTCTAAATGAAAAATGCCATTTTGCAACAATAAAGTTTCCCTCAAAAATAACTTCAAAATGAAACACTGCAACATTTCCAAATATTTGTTTCCCTTTAAAGGGCTTGAAATGCAGTGTGTCACACTTGCGTACAGCTTTGCCCTGACCTTTTTATTCAGCCTAAATCATTTTCTCAATGTAACCTGAGCAGCTTTAGCTTCCTTGAAGTTACGCGTTCTGGGATGAATTTACAATTTACTGAAAGAATATCTTTTCAGTTTTGCTTCAGCTTCAGTCTGAAGTACATTAACAGAGCTGTTTTGGAGAAGGAAATACTCCATTTTGTTCCTGCTGTTAAAACTGCTGATGGTCTCCGTTAACAAAACATCACTTTCATAAGACATGGGCTCATCCAAAAGTGCATAGAAGAGAAGACCTGAAAACAGAGCTGAGGAATAATAAAAGAAAAAAATTAACTGCACAAAAAGGCTACTTACATTTATGGGATCTTTTAAAATAGCATTTAGATGGAAAGCTGATTCCTCATTTTTGTCCATGCTGGTATTTTTCTTAGGCTATCTCAAATTTCAGGAGTTAAGAGAAGAAAAAAAGTCTTGCATTGCACCATATATGCCAAAGAAATGCAATACAATCTGATTTCACTTCTTTCTCTCATGCCTGAATGTGCTCATTTTTGCTTACAAAAGGAAAAACACAAAAGAATTGTAAGAAAAGGAATCAGATGGTGCCGCCCGATACTGTTTCACAGCTAAAACGTGAAAACAAGACCAGCTCCTTCTGCTGACACTCAGGTCTCAGAAAAAGGGTTATTATTCTTTTTAAAGGGAATTCTCTTAAAGGGAAATTGCTCCGAGTTTAATCAAAAGCAGCATTTATTATAACTCAGCAGAGCAGTTGCCACCCACTGCTGAGAGCGCTGCTGGCAGAGGGAGGCTGCAGAGGCACCGAGCCTTCTGCCCAGCTCCCCCATTCCCTCTCTGGGTGTCCTCCTGTGCCACACTCTCTGCAGATGGACTGAGGAGGGACCTACTTGTTGGGGACTCATGGCTTAGCTTTCCCCTCCTTGGATGGTGCACGGCCTTGATTTTTCAAGATTTCTTTTGATTTCTCCAGAAATTTCAAGGTCACCTGTGTGCCCTGTGCTGAATGGTGCACCTCAGGCAGCAGAATGGAAGCAGTACGTGGGCACCTGAAGGCAGCAGTCACCCAGCAGCTGGTATCACCCCTCCTGCCAGGCGATCCAAACTCATCCCACCTCCAGCTCTCCACTCAAGATCTAGACCCAGCTTGAGTGAGACAGCACATGGTGTGCTACAAAACCTGTACCAGGACCTCTGTTCCTCTCAGAGGTCTCAGTAATGAGGAAAACAAATGGTGTTTTGAGGCTTGCAGTTGTTACAAATATATATAAACAATTTCACCTCCTCCTGTGTCCAAGTTTTGGGATATTTGGCACAGTGTATAAGCACAAATAGATTCACCCCCTCCCTCCCAGCAGATGATTTTCAAAGGACCAAATCTCTCACACTGCACTTTAGGGAAAGTTTCTTTCCTCTTTCTCCCTTGCTACTGTCTCCTTTGACATCCAGAATTTCACAGTTTTCTGCATTGTTCAGGTCAGGATGAAGGCCAAGAGAAACTGTGGTCCTAAAATCATCCAGTCTGAACGCTTTGTGCCTTTCTCATATGTTGGAAAAATAACATCTTCGCACAAGTGGAAATGGAAGTGGAAGGAGAAACACTTGGAAATTGTTGTTATTTTTAAGTTCTGCCTCAGCAAACAGCCACTTGCAGCACTTACACTCTTTCACATCAGAATAACCGGCATCAGTTCCCCATACCCAAACACCAGCCGTGCTACTGAGTTCAGATAACGGGACCTGCCATTGCAGGCTCTCCTGTGGTTTCTGTCATGGATAAGTCTCCTGCTGGCTTTCATCCTCAAATCTCAAGCAGAAGTTGAAAGAAAGGAAAACTTGCTGCAGAATGTTGCCAGCCACACCTGGCAGGTCCCACACCCAGGCCAAAGGGGCAGCTGCTCCTTTGCTTCACAGAGCAGCTGCAGAGCACGGGACACCCTGGTGTGTCACTGCTGGCACATCCCCCCTGAAGCCAAATACCAAATTGTAGCATTATCCCAGCTGTCATGGAGAGGAGGCTGGTCTACACTGCTGCTTCACACTGGCTTCCCAGCTTGCAGCTTTCAATAGGCCTCCAGAAAATCAGGGTCTGACTTGCCTCATAAGCCTTGCGTGCTCTCAGCTGAAAGGGAGCCCACCTCTCACATTCATGCATCAAGAAAAGGCACAGTATCCTAATGGATCCAGAAAACTTGAAGTCTAGACTTTGCTCATCACTGATGATGTGTTTTATAAACCTGGGTGAGTTACAGAGCTTATCTAAGAAACAGGAAGCATTTGAAGGGTTACTTCCAGCCACTTCCATAAGCTCCCAGATGAAAACCTGTCGATGAAAACATCTCGATGAATGAGGTTTTATGCAGCTTGTGGTTATCTGAATAATCCTTAATACCAGCTCCTTCTTCCTGCCTGATTTCTGCTGTGGTTAAGAAGCCTAAAGTAGTAAGATTAAGAAGCCTAAAGTAGCAAGAAATATGCCCTAAAGCAGTCAGCTAAGGATCCAAAGTTAATGGGAACATCTGCAAAGGACTGAGAGCTGGAAAATTAGCTTTGCAATATTGGCTGCTGTGTCTCAATGCACAAAGGGATTGCTCCCAGACAGGTGACAGCAAGAGGGAGCAAAACTATCATATCCTACTACCCCAGCTTGTAGGGCAAAACCCCATCCCAGCTTCAGCCATGGTGATTAGCACTATCCTGAAGTTGCTGTAATACATGCTGTGGAACAGGTCTTGCTTTCCCCATCCCAGCAGACCTGTGAAAAACAACAAAGTACCCCAGAGCCAGCTGTCTCCACTGTAAGCCCAGAGGAAAGGATCTGACTGTGAAATACGAACCCCAATAGAACTACCTTTCTTTTCCACAAGGAATAATGACAAGGCTCAAGCCAAGCCAGCACCCTGCCTTCCTGCCTTTCCATGTTATCACCTGCAGCAGGGCCTGAAAGCTCACTGAATACAGCTGGGGGCATCCCACCAGCTCATAGTCCTTCCTCCTCTGCTCTTCTCCCACAAAGCCAAAAGAAAAACAGGATGAAGCAAAAGACACCCAACCAAAATTCCTTGAACTTTTTGGTACAAACCTGCAGGAGCAGTAGATGGCCGTGGTGAAGTGGGAAGTTCTGAAAATGCAGATCAGAAGAAAATCCTGTCCTGAAGTTCAGGAGGGCAAGAGTTACACCAGCAATTTGAAAAAACATTTCTTTGCCCAGATGGTGCCTTAAACATAAACTATCAAAGTCATTACTCAGACTTTATTGTCAGGGTTATGTTTTCCTTATTCCTTTTAATATTCCATATGCTGGTCATATAATACATTTCTTTGTATTCCTCTCCTTTTATTCTCTTTGTTTGTTCCATTCATGACTTATCACCTTCTGGTGGCAATTTAATTATCGGATCTATATTATTGGTATCTTTTTTTTTTTAATATAATGAAAGATTTCAGTACAAAACACTGCAAGTAATTCAATTTCCATCAGTGAGGAAGGAAGTTGGATGTATTCAATGAAAGGGAGGAGAGTAGCTGGCTGTAACATTTTTAATAAAAATGTAATAGCACTTTGTACTTTTTAGCATCTTCTGTTTGGAGAACGTTGTGGCTTCATAATCATTGCTTAACTTTTTCACTGCACTTTTCATTTGTAGCTTTCCCAGCACTTTCTGAAGGGGAATCAGTATCAGCCTCCCTTTTTTTTGCATCCAGGGAAACAATATGAAAGCCAATACAATCCAGCTGGATAGAGCATACTGCGGGGAGGAGACCCTGGGCATCCTGGAGCCCTTTCCACTGGACCCTGCTGTCCCTCAGTATGAAGAGCTGCTCAGTTTTTTCCATAAGTGATAAACAGCCCTATCTCCTTCTCAGATCTTCTTCTGTTGCCCACAAAAGCTGAGGGTCCATCACTCTTCAGTCTTGGTCTGCTTTGGCGCATTCTGCCTTGTCCAATCCAAATTACACTGTGTAGCCCTCTGGGCAGGACCTGCCCTCTCACTGGGGCAGGAGAGCTTCAAAAGGGTTTGCTAGGACAGGACATGAAAGCAGCTCAACCCCAGCAACCCTACAAAGACTCCCTGAGATGTCTCAGTTTGCTCCTTAATCACCTGGGATAGGTTCCTGGTTTTACATTTTGTGTGAAAATTCAGTTTCTCTAGAAGCAAAGAATCCCAGATTTGACTGACCCAATCCCCAGTGACTTGAAGGAGGTGAGTAGGGGTCAATCGTTCTTGTCTGGTACAAGGCTATCAAATTGCATATTTGGCATCAAAACAGTGAAATGGTTCTTCAGTTCACGTGGAGCTGAGCTGCAGAACATGGATACCGAGGATGCTGAAAGTTTATATGGATGCAAAAGATTGTCTGGAGAAATCCACAGAAGCAAAATCATCCAAGAGCTTTTGAGTACAGAGGTGCCGCCTTAGGCTCAGAAACTCCCAGAACAACAAACAATGTGGTGCAGTGTTTGAAGGAGTGTAGTTCTGTGTCCTCTATCCTGTTCCCTCAGCATCAGCACCAGAGGTGGGATGAGGGGCTCACATGAAGCTTCTCAGCAAGTGCCAGGCCAGGCAGCCTGGAGGGAAGAGGGTTGTGTGGTGGCCCAGATGTACCATGTTTTGTACCACACCTGAGTGACTCAGAGCCTTGGTCTCAGGACACACCGTTTGATTGGAGAAACTCTGTAGGCAAGGTGAGATCTACCTTTGGCAGGCAAGTCCCTGTGTCTGTGTAGTGGCTCCCTGACTTTTCCATGGGTAAGAGGATCCTCTAGATAGGGTCTATGGAACTATATCTTGAGCATGATCAATTGATTTTGTTATGCATTCTTTTCAATTTCCTTTCTTCCTAGTAAAGTTCAAAATTACTAAGATTTAGTGTCTTCAAATAATATATATGGTACTTCAAACTGGCTATTTTGCCATCTCTAACTTCTTCCTAAAAAAGGTAGGTTGCTTTTCCTCTCCATAAAGACAGCTCTGCTCCTAAGGCTCCAAACACAACAGTCAGAATGACAGAAGATGTTATTTTCTGATCAGTAAAGTGTTTAGAGAAAGCTTTCCTTATTTTGCTGTTTCTTTAAACATCAGTCAGTTTTCTTCTTCCATAGATCAAAGCTTTCATGTGGTATTTTTTTGTTTCTGCATTGTTTCTAAGGCAAGAAATTATTTAGAACACAATGGAGAAAAAGAAATCACCTTTTCTTTCCCTTTTGCTTTTTAAATGAAACCACTAAAAATATTTTCAGTTCCAAAATTATCACCCAAACTCAAAACACCCAGAAAAATTATGTGGGAAGAAAAAAATGGAAAAAAAAAAGGTAGACATATATTCACGAGACTAGCATGTGTGTAGCAGATTTATTTATTTCTTTCTTTATTTAAGTATTTTAATACTAGGGAATTATTATATCTGCAAGCCAAAACAACAGCACTCCCCAATGCCAACTCCAGCTGTTCATCCCTTGTAAAATTATGAGCTGTTTTCAAGAGCTTGATTAGATTTTGTGATGGAACTTCGGTGTAGCTATGCAGATGTTGTTGATTGCTGCAGTGTTGTAAAAACTCCATGTGACAAAAGGGTGCAGTTATTGGCCTGATTAGGAAGAATCCTCCTGGAGTGCAGCCTAAGCACATCGCCATGGTTAGCTCAGAAAGGTGTGGGACCAGCCATGTTAGGGCCTTGCTGGAATGGCCTTGTCGGAATGGCCTTTGGCATGCCTTTTCCAGCTCCAGTGTTCCTGGAGCAGTAGGCTCTTTGACTGTCTACAGCCTAATCCTAGGCCTAACCCTCAGCCTAAGCCCAAGCCTCGCCCTAACCCAGACCCACTGGGATGTGTTTTCCAGTTCAGAAAGGTGTGGGACCAGCCATGTTAGGGCCTTGCTGGAATGGCCTTGTCGGAATGGCCTTTGGCATGCCTTTTCCAGCTCCAGTGTTCCTGGAGCAGCAGGCTCTTTGACTGTCTAGAGCCTAACCCCAGGCCTAACCCTAACCCTAAGCCTTGCTCTAACCCAGACCCACTAGGATGTGTTTTCCAGTTCAGAAAGATGTAAGAGCAGCCACGTTGGGGCCTTGCCGGAATGGCCTTGGTGTGCCTTTTCCAGCTCCAGTGTTCATGGAGCTATAGGCTCTTTGACTGTCTAGAGCCCAACTCTAGGCCTAAGCCTAAGCCTAAACCTAACCCTAACCCTAACCCCAACTACTACCCCTAAGCACTGTCGTAACCACTCCCCTAACCACTACCCTATCCCTACCCCTTACCAGGTGTCAGTGAGCTGAAATGTCCATCCTGACTTAATATCCACTCCAAGTCCTTTTGGGGAACACTAGCAAAAAGGCTTACAAAGGCAGGATGAAAGAGTTTTAAACAAACCAGTGCATTAGTGGGAGAATTCAGTGTCTTCCCAACAAATTCTCCACGGAGCTCCAAAAGGCATCTGGCACTGAAGGCAACTGCAGTGCTCGTGTCCTGCAAGGAATTCTGCTGAGCTTGAGGTAGGTACTGCAGGCTGGCAGCAGTCCAAAACATCTGGCCTCACACTTTAGACTGTAGAAGTTATACTCTCAGCATGTTTTGCTGTTAGAAGTCTCCTAGCAGGTATCATGAAAGGAACAATTTTATGTTGCCTAATCTGAATTCAAATTTCATAATTATAATTTTATGTCTGCTTCTCCCTGAAGGAAAGACTCAGTTATTTATAGAGGTCTAGAAAAGACCATGGCTTTTCCATGGACAGAACATGCAGCAGCATCATCAGTCCTGGATAGGTTGTCCAAAGAAACTGAAGTTAGATATTGCCAGATTCTGCTAGCTGGAGGCATTAGCACAAGTACTCCACCCTCCACACATGCTTGAAATAGAGAAAGAAGTGCAGATGACATGAATTATGCAGCCACTAACTAACAAGGCATGTGTCATTTCTGAGTTTTTGATTTTAAATATTTTCATGCCACGGAGATCTCAAACAACTAAGTATCACAAGACTTGTAAGACAAAAGCCTTAAAATGTCTGCCAAGGACTCACAATAAAGGACATTAAAACTTAAATAGAAAATCGGAAAAGCAGTGGGATTATTAATTGCTACCTTTTAAGCAAAGCTGTCTGTAGTATTAGGACCTTTTGTGGCTTGACATTTGTAGACTTGGTAAATTAGAGCCATAAAAGAAATTGGCCTCTCTAGACACAGGTAAAATCAGGTGTAATACCAAGGGTTACTAGTTAGTTCACAGTCCTTCAGCATACTGCAGATAAAAAACCCTGAGGCCTGTGCTTCCATCCCAGTTTTGGCTAATCAAGAGATATCCCCACATGAGGCACAAGTTGCCCCAGCTCTCCCAGGGAGCAGGTGATGCTGTGACTTATCAGGTCAAAGGACTCATGCAGCAAGTAGGAAAATCATGGCTTTATCCTCTCTTTTCCTTTCAGATGATTTACATCCGTAGGAGTGCAAGGAGCAATCAGCCCCTCTCTCTTGCCTGTCAAACCATAAAGAGTCTAATCCAAATCAATGTTAATATTTCATTCGAGTTCAGTAGACTTTGGAGCCAGCCCCAGGCTCAGACTTAGCATGTCTTTTTGGAAGCTCAGTATCTGATTTTTATTAAGATGTGAGAGGCTCCTGTGAAGCAGAAGCCTTAGGATTCCTGTCGAAATGAGACTTGAAGCAGTGAAAGGAAGAAAAAGTGGACTGTTTGGGCTGCATCTTGCCCTATGCTCAGGAAACTCAGCACTGCTCCAAGAACGGAGGGAAGATGTGGAAGTGATGTACTACAGTGCCTGAAGATGTTTTAACATGATATCATGTAGCCTGCAGTTCCCAGTGCAAGCAGCACACAGGAACTTGCTGTTTTCTGGGATCTTGGTTAGGGATAAACCCATATCCTCCAAACACTTTGCACTTGTTCTGAACTGTGGTGGTGGAGCATCCTCTGCTCTGTCTCATTATTTAGACTGCACAAGGCATAAGGGAGACAATGGCATCGGGTGGTGGAAGCTGTTTTTACATCCCTTTCTTACACTGTGTGTAACTTGTCTTGACCTAGGGAGTTACCTAAGGAGTAGGAAGCAGATAAGAAGACTCCTCAGCCACCTCCTTTCTTAGTCTCCACCGCCTCCCACCATGGGAAGGGACTGGCAAGCCAAATGTTGTGTCAGACACCAGAATGCCTCACAGTGTTTGGGGGTACATGGGGTTTCCTGTACCAAATGATTGAAGCTCTCCCAGTTCTCATTGATGCTTGCAGTTGTTCTTCATTGTCACTCAGTTTGTCACCTCTGTGGTTTCCCACTGCTGCTGGCAGGATGTAAAACCCAATAGGTCTAGGCCAAATGGAAGCACATCTCATTAAAAGGCAGCATTTTTAAGAATTAATAATAACACCAGATTACAGAGTTCATGTGCATTTCCAAGATTTTCTGTTTAATAGCTTTTGTTGATATGGCTTGATATAAACTGACTAAAGAAATGTAGCAGCCTAGAAAATTCAGTCTGGACTGCTGGTTATAACTTTGAGCACTGCACTGGTAGGGTCTATCCATAGCTCTTTGGTCTTTTACCATCAGCCTTGAGTTTGCTCAAAGGTGGTGTGAGCTGTTTTGGAGTCCGTAATGAGTGGTGGCATGTGAACTCAACATAACAAGGATCCTTCCCAAGCCAGATGATTACTGTATCAGGGTGATCAGAAACCATGACCCTTGTCCTTATATAGAGCCATAGAAAAAATCCATTAGTATCCTCAGAATAGGCTGGAGAGACACATGAAGAGCTCGCTTAAGCTTAGTGAAGTCACATTAGTGAGATGCCAAGATGTAACCCTCATGCCATGATCATTTTAGCGTGGGGAGGACCCCAAATTCTGAGTGTGCTCAGGCAAAGGGGCAGTGCTCTCCCACAGGCACTCTTTGGGCTGCACAGGTGGATGGCAAAGGGAGGAGCAGAGACCAGTGCTGTCTTTCCTCTGAAAGAAGGATTAACAAAGAGTCTGTCAGCAGGAGCCTGGGAGTGAGTGATCCCCATAATGGCAGAGCAAGTGAATAGCATGTGTTTAAAGAGCCCATAATCCTATATTTACACAACAGTCCTTAATGGCTCATTCAGAGCCATTGCAAAGAACCAAGTAAATAGTGTGGTTAGAAAGTCTGTTACTTTATATTTACTCACTAGACCGTCTGCTGTGGGAGCTGTGAATGTCATGGAGAGCTAAAAGGAGCATTCTTTTNTGTCATGGAAAGCTAAAAGGGGCATTTTTTTTTTTTTTTTTTTTTTTTTCTTTTTTTTTCTTTTTTTTTTTTTTTTGCTATGAAAAGCTAACTAATAATGATACTGAAAACCACTCTCAATAGGAACTATACCTTCACTTTGCACCAGTGGAGAACAACCATTAGCACACTTTGTCAAGGAAAGGGATGCATTTATCATCACCTGGAGCCTTTTCATAGCGGCTGGATGTGCTCTAAAGGATATGCTCTTAGTCAACAAGATGTTATTGAACTCAATAGCACTCACCTGTGTGGCGGGAAAAATTCATTCCTGTCACTGCAAGAACTTCTGGGAAGGCATAAAATGGTCTGTTTTACACATATTTTATACAAATAGTCTCTTCTGGCTTTAAAATATGCTACATGTGAGACTGGACACTAAATTTATTCTCTCAAATGTTTATTCATGTAAACAATCAAATCTTCATTAAAGTCAAAATTATACACACAAATCAGAGTGAAGCAGACAGCTGATTAGCCTGTGAAATGAAGGTGACATTAAATATTTGGAGATTTGCATAGCAAATAATTATAAATCCAAAGTTATTGATGAGTTATGAAATGGACTGGTAAGATCTGACAAAGTCCACTTAAATAAGAAAAATTCACAGAAGCAGCCTGGTACCTTAGATCCCTGAAACATTATTCAAGATCCTATCTGAACCTTAATTAACTGATCCTCAAAATTCCCATGAGGCAACAGCAAGCACTGGAATGGAGCAAATAATTAATAAGTAATCATTTATGCAATGAATTTTTCTTCTTGGTTTTTGATTGTCTACAGAGATCATTAAATCTATTTATAATACACAATGACTCACAATTTTGTCAATAATACTTTGCTTGCAAATAGTTTAAAATTTGCAACTAGAAGGAAGGACAGAGGAATCCTGCATGTTTACTGCTGTTTCCTGACTAATTACAAAAGCCATGAGATCAGCAAGGGATGACTGTGAATTCAGAATCAAATATTTAATAACCAAATGTGTAATTTTAAATTTCTCTTCAATAAAAAAATCAAGACCTACTATCTAAGGAAGAAGGTGCTTTATCCTAATGTGAGAGGAAATGACAAAATGTAGTTCAGGCAGTACCAGCATGTGGTCACACACCCCTCAGAGTGCCCAGGGTGGGTGACATGCAGAGTGGCTGCAGCCATATGGGAGAAGGGGATAAGGCTGGAGCCTTCCTGAACCTTCACATGTTAGGGGACCTAAAACTTAAGGCCACTCCTGCTACATCAATCCCACCTTGTTCAAAGAGATCTGATGAAACTTCACTCTGATGTAATCTGCTGTTTCCTGCCTCCAAGCACTCATGCTGCTGAAGTCAGAAATAAATTGTGCCAGGAGAGCAAAGGGAAATAGATCAAGAACATGCCAAATTGACATTCCCTATCAAAATGGAATGAGTTTTTGAGAGCCAAAAATATAATGTGGAAAATCCAGTTATTGATGACTGGGGAGATGGAGGCACAGGCCAACAATTAGGAGCCAGGAACAGCAACCAGGACTTCCTGTCAAAAGATCCAAAGTTTGTAAGACTTCATCCACCGCAAGGAGGGCAAGGCTATGCCCCTCTCTGCACAACAAAACCTCAGCAGTATCGCTGGTATTTTCCCAGGATACTCTTCACAGACAGCAGACCCTTTTCTACTGTAAAAGTGCATTTCTGCATTGACTTTTGTAGCACATGAACACAGCGGAATGGCTGTAAGTACATACAGAGCCTGTGATATCGGATATTGGAGTATGGATAGCATCCCTCTCCTCCGCTGTAGCATTCAGCCCTGTTTTTCCCCACTCCACATCTGCAGCCCCAGCTGTAAGGAATAATCTCAGTCGGGGCCAGGACTGTGAGCAGGGCTGTGTGTATTTGTGTAAGGATAGCAACCCCTATCCCTAATGTGTGCCTTGCCATTCTTAAAAGATTTTCTCATGACAGTAGAGGGAATGAGACTTGAACAGCTGTTCTGAAGCATTTTTTTCAGTATATCCTTTTTCTTCTGCTGCTTTGTCTTTTGCCCCTGAGCTGACGTCAAAGGTCTCATCTGTAAGTGCAGCCAAAATGCCTCCATCAGTCCTGACCAGGCTCAAGGGCAAGTGGACACCCACTTGAGAGGATGTGTGTGAGTAAAACCCAGAGTGAATCCTCCAAGCCCATGGGTCCTGGTGCTTTAATCTTATTTCCCTGGGGTTTTTTAGTACTGTCAAGATACTGACTCAGTCACACCTGGGGTTTTTCACCCAGTTTCTTTAGCTAATTAAATGTTGTACGATGCCACGATGAAAATTATATAGACACAAGCAATTTTTATGAATTGGTAGCATTAATTTAAACTTGATTCCAGCAGAGCATGCCGTGATGTTTCAGGCTATTAGCCCATCACTAATACAGACTATAGAATAGTTAATATCAGTCCTTTCAAATCCAAGACATATTTTGATTTGCTGAATAGCTTTAATTCTCCCAAAGCTGATCAAATAATAATAACAACAGTAACAATAACAATAAAGGCAATTCCAGTGTGATTGGCTAATCTGATGGTTTTGCTCCCAGTTTATTTTTAATTTCTGGCAGCAGTGATATTGGAAATTAAAAAGCTCTCTTGACACTCAAGTGACTCGAATCTCAGACCAGATGAAATGAGGTGACTGAAGCAGCTCTGGGCCTTTTATTCTCTCCCATCATTATCACGGCTAATAAGAAGAAACTGTGAGGCTGCCCAGCAGTGAAGGCTGAGGACTTCCTCCCCCCACCCTTTCTTTCCTTTTTGTGCCATCCAAGATAAAGTACTAATTATCAGGACAGCTCAAGCTCATTTGTGGGAGGAAGGGAATTGAATGCTGCTTCAGTGAAAAGACTTAGCTCCTGTGTGCCCTTGGGCAGGAATTGTGGTACTTTGGTGATTTAAGCAATCCAAATTAAAACACCTTGAAGTGACAGGCAGACATCCCAATGGGCTTACTCCTAGGACCTCTGTTCTAGCTCTTGTTGCAAGGTGCAACAGAAAAAAACCCACAATTTCACCCAGGCCACTGTGTAGGGACAGGTCTTCCAGATGTGATAAAAACTCAGGCTCTTCTCTGATTTGGACAGCCAAGATGGAAACCACTGAAGCATAAGTTTACTCTAGGACACAGGGAGGTGTGGACTGGAAATTCACACACTATTTGATAGCAAATGATTTGTGTGGAAGAGCAATTGGATTGAAAGTCTGAGGATGAATAAGACTTTGGCCTGGTTCTGTCTGGAAAGGGCACACTTGTCTGTGCACAGCGTGATGGCACGGTCACTGCTGTTACAGCACAGGACGCATAGAACGGAGCAGGCTGACTCAGCCTGCATCACTCTTCATGGCTGTTTGTCCCGCCTCTTTTAGAAGACCCCCAGTGATGGGGACTCAGCAGACTGCCTGGCATTTTCTTCCTTATCTAAAGTCACCTATACTGTGACAGGGGGAGGAATGCCAGAAAGAGGACTGTGATTTTGCAATGGGCTCAGCACCAAGCAAAGATTTCCCCCAGATCACTGATGCACTCACTCCGGAGCTGCTGAGGGAGGCCACAGTGGGAATATAGGATGAGGGGTTGTGAGAGGGGCCCCAAAACCCTCCCTGGTGCAAGGATGATCCAACACTCCCTCTGCTTCAGGGGAAAATGTCCTGCTGTGTTCTGCTTATCCAGGCAGCAGGCACTGAGTGTACAGAAGGAGTGTTTGGGCCACAGGTCTGTCAAATCCAGGAACTAATTATTTTGAAATAAAACACAGTGTTTTCATTGCTGGTGTTAAAGTGCTTTATCAGCAGGAATCTGTGTCTGCCATGTTCCAGATAAATGCTGGGAGAGGAGCAGAGCACTGTGCTCACAGGCTGCCCCATCATCTGTTTTGTTAATGGCTCCATCGCTTGCCTGCCTGGAGAAGATGATTCTCACCATGCATCATGAGGATGGCTGAACGTACCTTACAGGCTTGGGTGCCAGAGGAGAGCCTCCTCCTTCCTCCCCTGCACCAGTGTCCCAGGAGAGAAAAAAATTCAGCTCTGCCACTTCTACCCATGAGTGGAAAAAGCATTGTGTGATTTTGCTGATTGCTCCAAACAATTGCCACTGGTGAGGGCAGGAATGGGACAAGTCGGGAGGGATACTTCTACAGAGCATCCTCCCCATCGGGTTGCTTGGGCTCCCCAGGACAGTGGCACAGTTTTTCTCGTCTTCTAGGTATTTAATACTTCCTTTGCCATTCGATGTCCATTTGCTTCACCCTCACTATTTCCACGAGTGTTTTGGAGTGGTGGTTCACCCTGGCAGACATTTGCTGTCTTTTATCCCAAGCAAAACTAAAGCAGGAGATGAGGAGAGTATTTCCCTTGCCAGGGCTGTCTGGGAGCCCTCTCTTGTCTGAGGGGCTGGAAATCCCAGCCAAGCTCGCTGTGGCAATGGCTCCCGTGTCTGCCCGAGGACAAGGTAGTAAATAAATTTCAGGCTAATGGAGGTGGGTGTTAAATATTTGCTGTACTCGAGCAGGAGGGCCTTTGTCACTAATTAGCAGGAGATGTTAAAGGAGATGGGATGTATTTAAACCTCATTGTTTGCCATTAAAGCACAGATTCTTTTACTTCTCTTCTAGGCTAAGCAGCTAATACATTTCGAGCAATAGCAGAAGGGCTTGGTGGATTAATCACTGACTTCGGAAACAAAAAATGATTTAATTTAATACATGCAGATGTTAGGCAAGAGATAGAAGCAAGCGGTCACTGGATTGTGAGCCAGATCAGAGTTCAGGGTCTGGTCTCTGCGCACAAACAGGCTCCTCACACTCAGCTCTGACCTGAGAGAGAGCAGAGGCTGGGGGACGTGCCAGGCAGGGGTGTCTTGGGCATCTTCACTGGTGCCTTCCTGGCAGCCGCAAGTCCTCCCTGCAGCGCCTGCCATCCGTCCTCAGGGTGTCCAGCACTGGGGAAAACATCAGGTCCTTCAGGCTTAAAGAAAAGCTTGGTGACTGCAGAGACTTCTCCACCCATTTCTCATCACTGCAATCCTTCCAACACGTGTGGTTTGCACGGCCCTTGGCATCTGAGTAGATGGGTGAGGAGACAATACTAACTGTACTATTAACTACAGCTCAGTAACTACAAGGATTCCTTGGCCCTTTCCCTGCTGCTAAAAGTACAGCACAGAAAGGCATAAAACACTGCAGAGGATTTCTTCCCAGCTCTAATGCCTGTGGTGCCATCCAGCCTGGCACCCGGAGCAGCACAGGGCACCCGTCTGCATCAAACCCCATCTGCAAGAGCCTTGTGGCTGTGACTCAACGAGCCTCTTGCCCAGGGAATGAGGGAGGCTCTGGGAATGCAGACAGGCTGTCAGCCTTTGCTGTTCCACACTCCTCTCTTCAGGCTCCACAAGGAAACATTGTGCAGTGACACCCTTATTTGCCCGGGATGAATCAGATTAATTACGCCAATGAGAAATTTCCCCTAGCAAGTCATCTTCCCGTTCAGTGCACTTTGTAAATATGAACTGCCTCTTCCAAAACCTTCCTGTGAAGGAACAGAAAATCTTGTTTTTCCAGAAAGGAAAGTGAGGCATAGGAAAAGGTAAATGACATGCCCAGAGCATGGGGAAGTGTGTGTAAATGAAACAAGAACAATTTTATCAACACTTTTATCGGAATTTGAAAATTATAATTACAGTAGGTGATGGGGCATGTTTTTTGAATACAGTGTGTGAAAGAGCAATTTTAAAACATTCTCTACCTCAAGTGTTTTCTGGCAGAGGAGGGAAGCCCTGAACAGTACATCTAGCTGTCTGCACTGCAAACCTGTTTATCTCAGTTGTGTCTTGCAGATTCATTAGAAATAGTCCATGAACTCCCATAGATTCCTGCTGCAGAGATTAGGAAACACTGGAGATAGAACATTTACATCATAGTGAAAAAGAAGATGTTAGAAAAATTGGTTTTAATCCAATGCAGAACCAGAAAACATCTGATTTCCTAGCTGTCCACCAAGCAGAATGCCCAGCCAATTTTTTTTTTAAATTTAAATTTTATATTACAATATTAAGAGGAAACATTGTGCCAAAAAAATAAAGACATATTTCTATTAGTGCTAAGCAGAAACTACTCCTGGGATTTTACTGATGGGATGCAAAAAAGAATGGCAGAATATTTCCAGCAGCACATCTGTGGAAAGAGAGTCTATTGGCGTAGGTTATTAGTCCAGTTTTTCTTTATGCATTTCTATATGAGAATATAGAAGGCATGGAGATACGAAATCTACAGAAAAAAACCCCCAGAAATAAAAACTTCCACATGTGTTACAAGGACCAAAAATTTCAAGACTTAAAAATTTCCCAAACAGTTTTTCTTTTACCACAATTCAGATTTTGTCTGGAAGAAGATGCTGACATTTCATGGAAACCAAGAAATTTTGGGTTTGACTGAACAGTGTTTTTCGATAGAAAACAATATTGGTAGAGACGTTCTAAGCAGGTCCAATCCCAAACCAGCATTTGCAGCCCATAGTGACAGGCAGCCTACAATAGCTTAAATTAAACACATGAATTTTCCAGAAGTTTAGCAATAGAAATGTTGGAGAAGGCATCACAAAGCCTGGTGTGACCTTGTTTTCCTATGAGAAGCACAGATGGGTTAAAAGAAAGCACCAGGTCAGGGATTCAGGAGGGTTAGCTCAGCAGTGCCAGCATCCCACCAGGGTTTGATATTCAACCAGACTCAAACTGTGGAAAACAGACGGTGTGAAGGTCAAGGCAGTCAGGATCAGCAGGACCAGGATCAGCATGAGTAAAGCACCTCCTTGCAGGCAACCTTACCCAAGACAAGCCTGCCCTGCCCCCACAGCGAATACCCAATGTCCCTGCAACAGCAGATATCGGGGCTGTGAGTGCTCCCAGGGGATCAGCTGGGAGGGAATGGGGTGGGATGAAGAGGCAGTTCAGCACTCACACATGTCAGGAGAGGTAAAATCCTGAGCTGTAATCCCCAGTGGGTGGCAAAAGTGTAACTGGGGACTAGACTGAGCTGCTAAAGATACCTGGGTTTTGTATTGCAAAACCAAGGAAGGATTGGGAGAAACACATCTCCCTAGTTTTATGTTTTCATAGAACCATAGAATCATTTAGATTGGAAAACACCCTTTAGGTCATTGAGTCCAACCATTCACCCAGCACTGCCCAGTCCAGCACTAACTCAATGCCACATCTACATGGCTTTTAAATCCCTCCAGAGCTGGTGACTCCGCCACTTCCCTGGGCA
Source organism: Oriolus oriolus (assembly GCA_013400235.1). Classification (NCBI taxonomy): domain Eukaryota; kingdom Metazoa; phylum Chordata; class Aves; order Passeriformes; family Corvidae; genus Oriolus; species Oriolus oriolus. The sequence continues at coordinate 520,380 of VXBT01012324.1, read as the reverse complement.
GGCTTTTCCATTGTTTGACGACCTTTTTTCCAAATATCCAATGTAAACTTCCCCTCCCATCAGTATTTATTTCTTCTTTCCAAGGACTTTGATCTTGCCTCCTATTCCTAAGATAAACACAGGAAATTTTATATCAGGCTTGTGCCTGCTATTTTCCCCGGATTTAGGAGACATTGCTTGTGCGCTTCACCCCTGGGAGCCCTCCATTTGCAGGAGAGCTGGGAAAACTTGTTTCCCAAGGCAGTGCTGAAATGAGGATCTTCTGGATGAGCCACAAAGCAGCTTACTCCAGATGAGCCAGGAGGAGCTGAGCGGAAGTGTCTCCCAGCTGGAAGTCTCTCTTAGCAACTATTACAACAGCAGGGTTATCTTTGCTGCTGAAAGGAGATGTTACTGTGAGCTATGACAAACTCATCGAGTTTTGCAACAACACTGGCAAACTAACAGCAATGAATTTAGAGAGGATGCTTGGGGAATGCTAAGCCAGTCCCTTCCTCTGCCTTTGGCTTTGCACCACTCATTAAGCCTTGCTCTAAGGCATGAAGCAGGAGCTGGGATTGAGGACCTGTGCACACACAAGCGCATCTTTTACCTTTGCAGGGTTGCTCACAAGACTATGGCCATGGGGAGTGAAGAATACAGAATACTGAGCTGACTGGAGTTGAAAGATGGGACAAGAGGCTCCACTAGCATTTTCCTGAATTCACTGGAGAACAATATCAACAGGCATGTGAAATCCTCAGCATTTTGCAGCAAATCAGCCCACTAATGAGAAAATACACGTGGCTAAAGGAGTGATTGCAGCTCAAGTTTCCTGGCTTTGAAACTGCCTTTCAAGCTATGTGAAGAAAGAGTTGTGGTTAGCAGAAATGCTACAGCTACTTCACCAACATTCTCCCAAAGCTCCAAGCCAGAGACAATCCCTTTACTTGACCAAAAGTCACTAGAGTGATGTCACTGCTGGTTTAGGGCAGTTAAAGAGTAAATTTATGCTCAGAGACTTTAGAGGAGACCTGGCAAGGGCACTGCCAGGCTCAAGAGCTATTCAGGTGCCTACATGGACAACACACGGGGTCAGAGATGCCTGGCAGCGGTGGGTAGAAGTGATATTGGGAGCCCTTGGCAGCTGGAGGCAAGGTGGGATGCCTGAAGGTCTTTGAAATGTTGCTGTGTTTCACATCCTACCTTGTTCACCAAATAACTCAAAAATTCTGCGGGGAGCTCTATGCCCTCAGCAGGCAGTGCTCTGGGCTGCTGGAAAGCACCAGCAAGGACATGCTTTCCTCCTGACACATCCCCTTCAACAGGAATACCAAGAGGAGAACGCAGGTCAAAGTCTAGCCTGCAGCAGGTACCATCCAGAAAAAAACCAAAAAAATTTTAAAATAAAAAGCAAATCCACTATGGCAAGGTGAACAGTAGGAGCTGGAGAATCAACAGAGCATCTCCATTGCTGTAAATCTTGCAATAGCTGCAACTGCTTCAGAAATTTATTTTGTTCCTTTCACGATGACTTTTTCAGAGGAAAATTGAGGACCTTATTGTTATTTATTATAATCACAGCTAGTTCTTCTGAGATTTCCTTAATTAGCATCATTAGACACACAGCTTAATCTTAAAATCCCGGGCTTGTCAGCATGACAAATTAAAACTTTGGTTTTTTTGCTCCCTTCTATACGCCAGGTTGGAGAGTGTGTGAAGGAAAACTGGGTGTCTCCTGACAGTTCCAGAGAGTGTGGGAATCTGTCTTTAATCTTTGATGACTGGAGCAGCGAGTGGATGAGTGAGAGGAGTCAGTTCTGTGGCAGAGAGGGAAACTGAGGGTCATTGCATTTAAATGCAGACCTATCCTTTTTCACACCAGATGAGCTGAGCATACAGCCTGCTGGCTCCCCCCCAGCAAGAGATTTCTCAAACCCTCCAGGAATAATGGGGAAAAGAACCTGCTGCAGCTAATGAACACCGAATCCTAGCAGAAAGAAACCCCACAGAAGTATCTGTGACATCCACATTAATAGCAAAGGAGTTAGTTGTGATTGATGCTATTCCAGCGAACACTAAAGGAATTAATAATGATTAGGGCCATTATTTTAAAGCATTACCCCCCCAAAAAACCCAAAGGGAAAACAATTAGATGTCTTCAGTGGTTATCTTTCACAGTATACTTACTGCAGTGATCAGACACGATATTATGCCTATTAATCAGCAAAATGATGGAAAAGGATGTAACTCGTGTATATCCATGAGACAGTCCTTAGCAGCACATACCTTATTTGCTAGTCTGCTTATGAGTCTGCTGCTGGCACAGAGAAATATGTTTTTTTGTTTTCATAGCAGTAGAAGGTGCCTCATGAGCTTGGAAATAGGTGGAAGAGTTGTTCATTGAAATGAAGAAAACAAATAAAACCACCCACTCTTAGGGATTTTGCATTCATAGATCATATGGCCCCACTTATCCCCACTGGGTCTGAGGGAGGGTTTTATCTTGCGTGTTCTAAACCCTGCAAGATCAGTTCTTTATCAGCAGTGAAAGGTTGTGATGAGCCTTATCACTATATTGCAGGTGAGGAAACTGAGGCTCCGAGACATCACATGATTTTCCTGAGGTCACACGCTAATCAGTACAGAGCCAGAGGGAAATCCTGATTTTTGGCACTCTGCATTAAGCACTGAGTTAATAATCTCTCTTTTGTCCGTCTGTGGTGCGTTGATTCACTTCTGTCATCAATGGGTCATGACCCAATGTCATTGCTCATCTGTGTCATGGTCTTGCAATGCAAAGTGATCTTTTAGTAATTCATCTGAGCCTAATGGGCGGGTTGAAACACAGATGCCAGCTGGGAGAGGGTTGTGGGGTGCAATCCCTGTCCCAGACTCCCCTCTGCTGCGGGAAATTCCTGCACTGAGAGCAGGCCAGCCCCAGCTGCTGTGGAAGGCAGGCAGTGCCTTCTGTGCTTTGCAGCACCAGCAGGTGCAGGATCATGCCCAGATCAGGCCTGGCTGAAGCTAATGGTTCATATGATTTATATTCCTTCTGTGGGTTGACCAGGGCAGGTTGGGAGGAAAGATGATGGAAAAGTGGGATTAGCTAGTAATGTGATGTATCTGCATTTTCTCAGGCAGGGGCAGATGAGATTTTGCTATATCTAAAGCCACAACATGCCAGAAGCTGAATAATCACACCAGCATCTCTGTTCTCTCGCAGGGGCCAGTGATGGTCACTGCACCCGTATCATAGCTGAAGAGAGGACAGGAGGCAAGCTTGAACACAAGTCAATGACAAAACAGCATCAACTCTTGGGATCATTTTCTTTTCCAAGTTAAATTTCAGTTGTTATTAAACTCTTCCAGACCACATAGACTTGGCTTCCATTTTCCTTTTGAAAAGTGATCTAAATTTTCCAGCCAATTCTCTGTACCCCTCAGTCCCAACTTTGATGATTAATGTCCCCAAGCAGGGCTGAGAATCCAAATAGGAGCCTGTAATCAAATTCCTCATTGATTCCCGTGATACAGGATCAGAAGCACAATGAAGTAATCCTAATTTTGCAGCCAGAGCCAAACGCCAATTAGATCCTCAGCGGGTGTAAACTGAGCTGGCATTGTTCTCCCTGGAAGAGATAAAGCTGATTTACACCCGGGTGAAGATCTGCCTTGCCAGCCCTTCCTGTCCTGTAACACTGAGCTCCTGCTCCCACAGTGGCACAGTGGCCTGGAGGGAAGTGGGCAAAAGTGTTTTTCCATGACTATGGACGTCCATGTGTCTGGAGTAAGTGGAAATAATCTGCTTTCCCTGTGCCTACCAGTGGGAGTGAGCATAGTCCTTGTTTTAAAGGTCATTTTAGGCTGCCGGGAAGCACTGAAATTCAGCAGTAGAAATAATCTCTCCATACCTGCCCTTATTTCCAGCCTGGCAACCTTCTGCCCTGGAGCTCTTTGGGAGATGGAGCAAGTGAGGCTCCCAGACCCTTCTCCCTTGGGGAACACTCTCCTGGCTCATGGCAGCAGCTCTGGTTCTTCACAGCTTCCGGAGCATCACAGCACAACCCTGCGATGCAGGACATCCTCTCCACCTTTCCCAGCTGCTCGTCTGTTGTCACTTAGCCCTTTCTTTCCATATCTGGGCTTAGCACTGCTTTCACAGACAAAATCCTTGTGATTCCACTACCACGGAAATCAAAGCGGGCAAGAAAAATAAAACCTTAAAATCTGTCTTCAGAAAAGGAACTGTGGCTGCACCAGGCTGTGCAGAGCCACCCACCCATCTTGGGCATCCTCACTGAGCTCTTCCACGGTGGTGGGTGCCTGGCTCTGCAGTGTTGCTCCAAGAGGGGTTATCCTGCATGCGTAGAGGAACAACCCACTGCTAAAAATTGCAGAAGCAAAACAGAATATATTCAGGGAATTAATTGTATGGAAAATTATCCAGGCTATTAAAAGCCACACGAACAGGCTGAATATCATGCATTTTGAGCGTACACAGAAAAACATCATTTTGAAGGGGATTATTGTTTAAATAGGCAATAGGGGTTCTAGCAGATAAGCTTCCCGCTCCTGTCTTCTCTTATTGTCTGGAGTACATTATCTCCACCATAATATTCTCAGCTCTCTCCAGGAGTATTGTCAGAGTGAAATGCTATTTTAAAAGTATATGTTTATGTTTCAATAGACTTTATAACAGCAAACACATCCACCCAAGACACAGTAAGTGAGAGGGAAAAAAAGGAGAAGGGAAATCAAGAGACAGAGGTGGCAGCTTTCCTGGCACTGAGTATAAGAGGAATAAATGTTACCAGCTAAAGGTACCCCGGGGTTTTTTCCTCCCTGCTGAATGCAGGCATTCAGAGGAGGATTAGCTAATGTGCATTCCTCCAGGGGACAAGGAGCCAGCAGCACACACCACTTGGACAAGGACAGGTCTGCACAGGACCCCGGCCCCTCTGTAGGGCTCCCCTTCAACAGTCACTTCATTGCATTTTCAAGCCTGAGTTTAAAAGGTGGAAAACCAGGCCAGGTTGGATGGAGCTCTGAGCAACCTGGTCTAGAGGAAGGTGTCCCTGCCCCAGGCAAGGGGGTGGAACTGGATAATCTTTAAGGTTCCTTCCAACCCAAACTGATCTATGGTTCAATGAAAATGGCTCAATGCAAGTTTGAACTACCACAGGCTCCCAGCAATCCGCTCCGAATTAGGGAAAAGCTTGAGTGACCCTGATCCTGCATCTTGCATTTGCCCAGAGGCCTGAAGGCATCCTGCTGGGATGTCTCAGCATGTCTGTGCACATGTGTGGGTGGACCTGGCTGGGTTGTGGGATTTGTACATGGGAGGAGGTAGAAGTTACCTCCGAGTCTGTAATTCACTTTTGAAGCTGTCAGACATCCTTACAATGTATTTCTGAAAGATATACTGTATAGAGTGAATTTCTAACAAGCTTCCATGTGATTTTAATCTCTCAAGTGAGAGAAACCTGATAAAGATATAGATCCATTCTCACATCTTGGCATAAAATCATATCTTATTGGTTTAGATCATTCTGTTTTATTTTTTTATAGTACTAGTGTTTTCTAGTTGCAGCAGAAAATACAAACACTCAAGAGATCTCATTTTTCTGCTAAATGGATTTTCATTCCACATGAGTTATCTCTCTCTAGATATAAACATACACACACAGATATACCATGTACACCCCCTCACATTAAATGCCAAAGACACCATTAAATGTAATGTTAAGATAAAAAATCCCCAGGCTCACGCTCAAAAATCCCCTCTTTTAAACATTCACAATTTAAAAGATACTTAAATAGACATTCTTCAAACTTGAGTCAATTTTAGCCTCTGTAGCGTAGCCCATAAAACCAGCCGAGAGTAGTAATTTTTGGGGGGAGCTATTCTGCGAACAGTGCACATGGAACATCTCCATTGTTATATAGGGGGTGAATGTGGTCTCCACTCATGCTCACCTACCTTAAATAGGTCAGCTGAATGACACCAAACCCCGAGTAACCATAGGAAAATATTACAGAAAGGAACTAAATCTGAAAAGTGAGAATAACTTGCTTCCTCCCTGAAAAAAGGGAGAAACGACAAAGGACAGTCTGAATTCTGAATATATGGCAAGCTTTTTCTTACAGACTCAGAGCCAAAAATCTGCTGTCAGTTACATTAGTATAAATCTGGAGCAGCTCCACTATCATCATTAGAGTTACAGGCCAATTATGTAATGAAAAGAAGTATTTCGGGCTTGCCAAAAATCTTAAATGTAGGTCCTGCTTCAGGCCGTGCTGAAAGCCTAGATAAGTGGCCTGAATTTCAGTGCACCCTTCACCAGCATTTCCTGTCACCTACCAATTATTATTAAGCCTATCAACAGTGTGTGTATGGATTTATATTGTTATCAAGCATGATTTGACCTCTAATTCTGGGAATAAAAAGGAAGTCAACCCATTGACTTTCCATGTCTTTGATGTTAAACTCTGCAGACAAAATACTGTTCCAGGGATCCTGATAGATGGCTGGATAAAATATCCAGGGAGATCTTAATGCATTCATTTGCCCTTCCTTTAAGATGTGGCTGTCAAAGGAGATTGTATCACCAACAGTGCTGGCGAGATTCAGGTTGACCTGGGATGTTTCAGGTGGCACAGTTCAGAGGAGGATTTTCTCTGACTGGGAAGGTACATTGTGCTACTGACCTCTTGCTTCCCACTCTTTCCCATGGCAGCCCAAGAAGAGGATTGGGGTATCAGCCACTGCTCAATTTACTGGGCATTGGCACTTTCTGGTTTAGCTAAAAAGCCCGATATTGGACTGAAAACACATTTCCCTTCAAAAGCCTTACCACCTCTTACCAACTCTTCCTCTTTCCCTGCCTTTCAAATTCCCAGTACCAAAGCTGGTGAACTTCCACAAAAAAGAGAAAAAAAACGTAATTTTCCTGAACTGGAATTTACCCAAGAAAAATATCCTCCACCCATTTCTGCCAAACCCTGAGCCCCTGCAGAGCTGCCACACAGGCACACACGTGTTCACACATGCATACAGGGCAGATGGGTAGATATCCGTGCAGGATTAACAAAAAGCTGGTATTAATCTCCAGCCGTGGCTGCAGAGCAGGAGCACTGATCAATTCTCATTCACAGCATTGTTGAAAGGTAGAGTTCACAGAGTGCCCGGTGTGATCTCTTCCTCCCTTTCCTGAAGATGCAGAGTATGTAGAAATGTGAAGGGGAAAAAAGGCAGGTTATTCCCGGCGGTGTAATTGGCCAGCAGTGCCTGGATGGGAGCCAGAAGATCAGAGGAAGAGAGGAGAGCACTGAGTAATGAACCGCATGCTTTTAATTTCACTTAAGAACTCAAAGCAGGAAAACCTGAGCTGTATCCATGGGGATTGCAATCAATAGTCAAGCAGATAACAAAGAACTGGTGCTCAGGATAGAAAACTGCCTGGGCCCATTAGTTTATTGCCCAGCCTTTCTTTGGGAATTTGTTCTTCCTTGCCTGAGTTTTTGGCTCCAGCTCTGAATCCTGCAAACACTAGGGAGCAGCAGCTTCCTTTGAAAGCATCCTGGATGCACGATGGGGCTGGTGCTATCAACTTTTGCTGTGTGCCAGCCCTTAAAATAAAGAGAGAGAAGGGGGGGAAAGGGAGGGGTGGCTGGTGGGAAAGCGTTCTTGATGATAATTTGATTGCATGCATTAATGATCAAAGTGTTGCAGACTAATTACCAACACTTACCTCTCAAATATTAAGTTATCATTTATTCCCCACCACCACCCCAGCTTTAGCTTTGCATCTACCCCCTGCATGCAGGGCAATCTCCTGCTCACTGACACCTCACAGTGTCAGTGCCCTGGCACCCGACAGCCTCACAAGCTCCAACTCAGGCATTCAGGGAGCATCCCCTCCCCAGCACCACCACCACCACCACCACCACCACCACCACATGTTCCCTTTGGTGGATAGTCTCCCATTCCAAGAGTCTTGGGGAACAAGATCAGCCTGGAAAAGGGAAGCAGAGCACATTTTGCCATGGTCTGGAGGGATTCTTGGAAAATCAGCCCCCTCCTCTCCTTCATCTCATCTCCAAAGATTGACCCCTCCGTGTGGGTACCTCAGTGCAAGGTGCCTGTGTCAGATTCATCCAACTTGGTACCTTCCAAGCCAGAAATGCAAATAATGACAGTCTCAAACAATGTGCTTTTTGATGCTGCTTCCAGCATCCATTTTAACTAGACAAATGCCAGCCTGCTGCCATCTGGTAACAAGAGGTACTAAAAGCCTCAGTGAGGAGCAGAGGGAATCTGGGGGACATTACCAGTTGCAAACAGGTTGCAGAGGAGGAGATTTCTTTTTAACCTGGGCTTTTCATACTCAAAAATGAACACAAAGGACTCTGGTAGTGATGGAGACTGAGGAAATGCTCATTCAGATGTCCCCTCTGCCTCTATCCACAGTGACAGCAGGAAAAGCATCCTTGCCTCTTTCAGTGCCTCCTTTCTCTGGGGGAAGAGCAGGCAGGAGCAAATGCTGGGTTGGATTTTATGTTATGTTTTTAATTAGGTTATCTTTGATTGACTAACACCTTCCCCTGAGCCGTCTTGCTCTGCTCAGAGACAAAATACCACGGAATTGGCCCATTTTCCAAGAGCACTGTGGTATTTCCTCTCTTCACACAGTTGAATAGCCTCCATGCGGACTTGGCTACCTCCTTGCAACTACCAGAAATAACCAAAATACGAGGACTAGATTTGGAACCAGTGGCAATCAGCTCAACCTGAGTGCAGTCAGAAGAGCTGCATCTCTTCTGCATGCTGCTAAGGAGCACTCTCAATGCTTGCAAGGGACTATTCCTGGGGATCCTTGGGTTTTGTCACCCCACTCTTTTCACAGGATGAGACTGGAGTCACTGCTAAATAAAATCTCCAGAGCTGCTCATTCTGATGTGGTGCATGAGATACAAGTGGGTGCGCAGGACCTGACAGTTCCTTCATCCGGAGCCTGGCTGTATCTGGGGAGGTTCCCAGGTGGGCAGGTCGATGCTCCACATGCCAGTGATGTTTTTCGGCAGCGGCAGCAGTGGCCAAAAGCTCCGAGAGCACGGCAAGGCTTTGCTGGAGTGCACACACAGCAGATGAGATGTCGCTCTGTTTACTCACACGTACTGTGCACAAACTGCCCATTATTGGCACTGCAAAGTTCCTGGCTGCAGGAGGCACAGCAGCATCTTTCAAAGGACTGTGATGAAAGTGGGTCAGACGTTTTCCCTTCCTGGGGCAATCCTTTAGCATAAGCAGGGATTTAAGAGTGCACAATTCCCATTATCTGTGATTGTTATACTCTTTCTCACAAAGAAAGGGCTTAGTAATTTGACCAGATCTGTCAAATGCACACACAGTGATGAAAATGGCCTGCTAGATGATAGGGGGTTGCCCTTTCAGTGCTGAGGAAGGGCATAGCCCTCCTGAGAGAGGATGATTCCAATCCTGAACCTATAAACTCTGCTTGATCTTAGAAGAAACGTTTGCAGACGAGTCTTTTGATGCAGGGTAGAGCCCTGGGTCTCTTCTACAGCCAAGAGGGTGGGTTCAGGCATGATTTAGCTGTTCCTGAGCTTCACAGCAGAGCCCGGGGTGAGCGACGACAGCCAAAAACAGACCCTCCACCCATTGAGAAGCTGTCAGTGTGGTGCATCTCCCATGCAGAGCAGAGTGGCAGGTCCAGTGCATGCAGGCAGGACCTGCACAACAAAGGAATATCTGAACCCTGTCCAGGCCACTGGCACTGGACCTTCAGACATTCAGAAACTGGTGTAATATGACCCAAAAAAGGGAGGGGGGAAATCCAGGTAGCAAAATGTCTCTTTAAGCCCCTGAAAAGCTGAACTCCAATCCATTTTAAAGATGCATGAAAGGCCCTCTAAGGTGCGTGAGTGGCCAGTCTAAGATCAATTCCCCATCTCAGGCATTAACATTTGGTGTCCTTTAGAATAAAAAGTGGAAAATGGGAATAGAACAGACCATGTTGTAAAAAATCCTATCTCTATAATAGCCTTAAAAATTACTTCTGTTGTTCTCCTTGAAAGAGAGTATTTCAAAAGCTTTTGTTGAGCTGACCTTGCTTCATGATTCTCTTCCTCTTTGGAGGATGTAAGGTCAGTAAAGGAAAAGAGAAATTAATATGAAGAAAACAAGGAAGATGAAGAGAAATCCTGTGTTGTACAAGAAGGGAAGACAAGACTGAGAAACAAAATTTTAAAAATTATCATCATCGTCATCATCATCATCATCCAGGTAAATATGGGTGAGAATGTTGCATCCTTTTGGGTCTGAAGGCAAATTTTGGGTCTGTTCTTACAAGAAGATAAGACATTGCAAGTAGTTTCTGATTTCTTATCCTACTCACTTCCTAGGAATTCATTGGTGGTGTTTCTCAGGTAGCAAGGCTGTCTGGCAGCCCTTGGAAATAAAACCTCTTCCAGAGATTCAGAGGCAGACCCAAAGGAGAAAGTCCTCTTTTTCTCCTGTTTTGCTGTTTCTTTTAGAACAGCTGAAGAAATTATACAAATTGACTCTCAAGTGCCACATTCTAATGAGCATTTGAGAGCTTCCATGTTTTTGGACTGCAAGACGGAAGCAAACCAGCACACATACTAAAAAAAGAAACATGAAGCTGTCCCTCTCCACAAGATTAAAGCACAGCAGCAGTCAGGAAGGCAGCTTTCTAGTGGTGACCTCCAATGGATCCAGTATTTTTTCCACTTCCACGGGTCTCTGCTCACCACTCAGAAAGATGATCTTTCTAAATGCCAACTCATCCAACTCTCCCCTGATCGGAGGAGAATTCAGTCTGGCTCTTGCCTCCTCACTGGCAATAACGATTCTTCAAATGGAAATTAGCCGACAGATTTGATGATGATGCACGAGCCAGAAGAGAACACAGCTCACTCTGCCATAGCTCTGCAATCTCCTCAGGGAAAACAGGAGTAAAAATCCATTTGTGTTTGCAAACAAGATATGTCTTGAATGTTCACTGGGGACCTCTTGAGCACGGAGGTGCCAATTTTACTGTCGTCTTTTCTAGGCATCACATAAAACCTGCAGCCCAAGTGCATGAGGTATTTTCTTCTCCAATAAAGACCTTTTGCCCTTGTGTCCTATACTGAAAGTGTTTCAATTCCTAGAGGAATTTTTGTCCTTCCTAATGTGATTACTAATCTGGGGATCTCTCATGCAGAGAAAGAGAGCCCACAGTTTGTGTATTTTCCTTCTCTTCCCTTCAAGGCTGCAGAGAAGCACGACTGTTTGTTAGTGCACACCTGCCACTACCGGGTCTCCATCAAATCTGCTGGGACCACGTTTAGGTCAACAGGGTTTTCTCAAAAAGACAGGAAGGCTCAGGCCTCTGAAAACCTTACTTTACAGTACAGCCAGTGGAATTCAGGACTTAGGCAGCTCCAGAAGGTACTCCCAGCTACTTGGAGTAAAGTCACCTCCTCTTGAGGATGCCCCCAATGCAAATTTTACCCAGAATTTACCCAGAAACTGGGTTTTACTGATAACCTGAAGAGTTTCTGACAGTGTATTGTCCTTTTCCCATGCCACAAGCTTGTAATTCTGAAAATGTACCTAGTGGCTAGGACAGACATTTAAGATTAGAGGCAGAAAGCTATTAGCACTCTCAGTTTCTAATTAAGAAGTAAAAATCTATAGCAAATTAGCCATCTAAATAGAAGATAGCACCATAAATACCTTTGTAGAGCTTGGGCTAAATCCTTTTGCTCCCACCATAAATGATTGTTACTTTATGCTCCGCGTTTATCTCCTCAAGTGGGTCAAATGTGAAAAAGCTTCATCAAATTTAAACAATGAGTATAATTTCACAGAGAAAATTAATGAGAAGTCTGATTTAAGACTATGGACACTAACTCAGACGAAAATTTAGCCTGAATATCTGAAAACACTATGTAACAATTCTGTGAGACTGGAGATGTCTCTCCACAGAAAGAAAGAGAAAAGAATTTTAAACTTAGGCTGGAGAAAACACCATGGCACTGAGGGAGAAGCCTGTGGTGAGAGAGGAGGACAGGATGAGTAAATAAAGCTTTTTGTCCCGAATTTTTTTTCCTCAATGAAGGGACAAAGCCTTCCTGAGTTTACAGTGACAAAGAGAATGTTGCTGCAATCTCTTTTCATTTAAATTAGCAGGTCATCCTGGGAGACGTGGGGAGGGGGAGGAGGGAGAGGAGGGGGCCTGCTTCAAATGACTAAAAGAAAAACAAGGACATCTCAAAGGATGAAGCGAATTGCTCAGAAAATGGAGTTCACTTACATATGCCAGCTTAGCATAAAAAGGCACTAAAACGCAAAAGTCCCTGAACAAAATCCAGTGAATACAGCAAGTTGGAGACGTGGTCACAGGGAGTTTGTATCCAGGTGCTGGCTTAGTAATTGGGTCAATGTCTGCAGATTCATAAGTACAGGTGTCCCACAGGGAAGAAACAGAGCATGCTCGTAACCTACCCTGTATCTCCTGAATCCATCATCCATCCCCAGATAGCTTAATTCATTTAGAAGAAAAAAAAAATCATTTTTTTCTAAACCCCAAATGAGGCAACAAATTTGACAGTGAAAGAGAGAGAGAGAGGATGGCTGTATGTCCTTGATAGGCTCTTTGCTTTCCCTTGGTAAACCATGAAAGGTAGATTAAAAAAAGAAACTGTTGTTTCAGACTTGCATCCCCAAATTTTTCCATTGTCATATCTGTTCTACTCTGCTCTCCAAGGGCTCCTGCGGGCTGTCTGTTGCTCTCTGAAAGAGCAGCCCTTACAAAGGCTGAAAGCAGAGTGCATTTTTCCTCCTGCCAGCATCCTGTTCACAGAGCCATCTTGCTGGCAGCCTGCGGGCAGCAGATCTGAATGTGCCCCAGGGCATGCTAATATAAGCCAGGGTGATTCGAGGAGGGCTCTGGGCAGGCCTGGGGTGCCCACAGGCTCACAAGGGGGTAGGTGAGCCTACCTGTCTTCAGAATGGCCCAAGAAAACTCTGCACAGCCCCGTTGTCCTCCTCACCTTCTCCCACTGGCACCTTCCATGCCAGGACTAGCATCTGCCACAGGTTCCTCTCTCCAAGGAGAGAAACCCCTGTAGAGCCAGCACTTTTATTAGGGAGTCCTTTTTTAGTGTTTGAGCGCCTTCATGGTAATAGGGCAGGAAGTGGGTAGAAGGGACCCATCTGGCACTTGGAGAGGGACTCAGCAAGCTTTGCAGTGGGCTTAATTGCTGTGGGATTTGCTGGCAGCTGCAAACTGAACTCGAATACAGAGAGGCTTCCTCCTGTGGTTAAAGAGATCAAAAAGGACAGGTGTAGAGAAAGGAGTCTGTAATCCTGCTGAGTCTCTGGGTAGTGTGAGGACCCATAGGGAAGACCTTGCAGCCTAGAGCAGGCAGCGTGGTGGTCTAAATTAGAAGAGGAACATATCCAGTCAAATTAATAGCTCAGAAGTGCAAGGCACAATTGATATCTCTAACTGCACTCGACATGAGCAGAGTTTTCCCCAAAATATCAGCCCAGACTAATGTAGTTGTCTCATGCTATTTGCACACTGATAGCACACAGCACAGCCTAAGGATTATAAAACAATGACTATTGTAAATGTAAGCTCATGAACAGGGTCCACTATTTGTCTTCAAAGCAATTTCGCTATTAGAGAGGGAGAAGAAAACAAATCAAGCAAATTATATCTGTTTTAAAATGATCCATCTCTTTATCTGATCCATTTGGCCAGTGTCCATGGTTGTCGGGTGTGACTGCCTGTACGATCCTCCATTGTTTCTAATGACCTGCTCAGGCTCGGGTTAATTGACCCACTCAAACATCTTTCCTTAGCCTTCTTATTTTAATAAAAAGCACTTTTGAAATTTATAAAGGCTAAGATGAATCAAGATAAAAAGATAACCGTTAAAGAAGGTTCTTATTTATCTGTTTCCCTCTTTGCTTTTCTCTGGGTAATGGCTACAAGCAGGCAACCAGAAGTAAGGAAAGATGTAGTGCAACAGGGGGATTACTAACTGCTCCTTCTGGTTACAAAGAACAGGAGCAGCCAATTGCTGCACCTTCATCGGAAGGGCATTAATTCAAAGCCCATTGTGTTTATGGCTATCTTGGATCAAGCCTTGAGATCATTTAAAATCTGTTGTAAATACCTGAAAAATGTGTAATTAACAGTCCCTGATGAAGGTAATTCTTTGATGACCTGAAGCCATAGGTGGAGCATTGGAAAGCATGGGAGAGGTGTTCAATATTTAACTCTCTTGCAAGCTGGGAGAACAACATTTAAATTAGTAATAAACTCACAGGCACCTCCAAGAAAGGCCAGTGGCTATAAAGGCAAAACTCCCATCAATTTTCCTTGAAATACCTGCTGGAGAAACTCAGCGTTCAATAGAAATTCCTCCCGAAGTTCACTGAAACTTTTCACTCCACAAAATTCCTGCAGAGAGAGGATTTGTGATGTGTGTAACTTGTCTGTGCATATAATATTGGTTATATGCACACACTACATTAGCGCAGTAAGGACTGTTTGGAATTTCACCCAGGGAGCAAGCCATGAACCCAGAAAATCTCTGCAGGTGCTCAAGAGATGATGAAGGAGCCATTCCTTTTGATGTCTACACCCAGCCCTGCTCAGCTGGTCAGATGCCTGGACCCAGCAGCAACTATAGCCAGAGGTGGTGGCTGTCTTAAAAGAGCATCAGACTGAGGGTGAGGTAAAAGGATGTCCAAGAAAGACAGACCAAGCCCAAGGACAGGACCTCAAGGGTAGCTCAGCACAACCAAGTAACTGATAGGAACGGCCACAGTCTAGACTTGATAGACACCTATTTAAAACTTCTTATTCATTCCACCTCCTTTTCTTCTCATTCACTGGCTCGCTCCTATGCTAAAACAAACTGTGAATGGGCAAGTGTAACAAAATTAGAATGCACTGTAGGAGTGAGAGACTGAGAACCAGGTAGTGGCACCTCAGGGAGAGAGAGAAACATCCAGGGTTTTCTGGGAGAGATCTGCTCAGAAAGACCCTGGGGAAATCTGCAGCCAGCTCTGTAATTGTGGCAGTCTTATTAATAAAGCAGGAGCACTGTAGAAGACAGACAACCCAGAAGAAGCTCAGGGATTAAGGAGAAAGCTTTGCAGAATTTTTCAGATATCATCAGATGTGCTTTAATATCAGCCAGTGCTTACTGGAGAAGAGTGAACAAATATTATGCTGTAAAACAATTCTTCCCATTTTGCCACATTTTTCTACTTAGTTTGGGAAATTTTTGATCTTTCAAACACAATTAAAGGGACTTGGGGGGGGGGNCTCCACAGGTTTCAGGTTGAATTAGCTCAGTTCCCAAGTCTGTTTCGTTACTTTAATAAGATTGCAGACAAATGTTTAAGGGTTTTATGCTAACATAATTATATATATATCAATAGAAATGCATATTAACATGTAGGTACACAAGTATACATTATAAAGGATATGTTTTTCATATGGAAATCATTACACACAGCTTAGCATTTTGGTGATTGACACAACATTATTATAACTAAATTGGAAACGTCTTTTCCTGTAACACCTGCCTCACTCTTTGTTGCAGAGAACACGGATGGAAGTTGTGAGACTCCCCACACAACCCGTTTCCCTTTTATTTTGCATTAGTGCTCTGTCCAGAGAGGACACCCCACAAAAGAGGGCAAATCTTTAATTTGGAGATGGGTTTGTGATGTCTTTTAGCCCAGGCATGTGTGCACCAAGGCAGGCCAGGCTGCACAGCCTTTACTTCTTCCTTGCAGTAAGAGGTTGCACATACTGATAGAAGTCTGAGGACACCAGGACACCATCCTGAAGGGGAGGACACTGCAGCTCCCATGGAGTTGTGCCCGGAACGCTGGCAGGTACAAGCTGTGACTCACATCCACCTGGGGACAGCAGTCCTTATTTTAGCACTGGCATCAGGGGGTCCCTTGCAGCCAGCTCTCTCTGCTCACTGCAACTCCTCTCCACCCTCTCTATTTCCAGCCAGGAGTATGGATGGCCATTTTGCCAAGGTTATCATTCTCTGTGGTACCCTGGAGCCCAGGATACATTTAGATCCTATAATAATACTGATAATGATAATAATAAATAAAGCTGGAATCTTGGGAGGACATTTATTTTAATGATTCCAGCTCTGCCTGCTACAGTCAGGGGTAATATCAGCTATCTGTCTACGTCTTCTTTAATCTGGCCAAGTAATTTGAGGTAATATTTATCACATAAAGCTCTGGGTATTTGCAAATACATCTTCTGTCCATTCATAAGTCTCAAAACTCAGGTTTCATGAAGGAAAAGATTCCCATGGCTAACTAGTCCAGGCTTGAGGCACTTTCTGTTTTGAGCTAAATCCTGACAGTGCTGAGCATTTCTCTGTGGTACTGGGCTTGTTCACCACTCCCAGCCTTCAAGGAGAATGTAGCGATAAATAAAGGAGTTGGGCAGGGATACAGTGATACATATCCAAATAATCTCCCATCCTCCATCTCTTCACAATTCAGGGTTGTATTGAGCCAGAGATATAATGTCTTCCTAGTTAGTAACACAGGTGGACTCCTCTCCAGTGAAAATGCTTGTTTATTCCCTGAACCTACACAGACTGTAAGTATTCAGAATTTCCCATGGAAAGGATTTCCATAATCCACACACTGGGCTGAGAACAACACCCCTGTGCTCTGTCTGCTCACCTTATTTGGTGCTTCCTTGTTCCTTTTGAGAAAAACAGGGATCACTTGGTCCCCCTGATTTGCAGAGCTCATCGGGAAAAGATCTCAGTCTGCAGCAGAATCTGGGAAACCCACCAAGCCCTCATGCATCTTGCAGCAGCCTGAGACACATGTCGAGGGAAATTACTGGGCAGCATCTCATCCGCAGCAGATCTCCCAGGAAAGGCCTTGGTGAGTGGTTCAGAAACAAGCCCCGTTCAGCTGGCTGAGGCCTCTGTTTTTGCCCTCACACTCCTTTTCTCTCACCTTGTCATCCAGTGAGATGACTCATGCAAATGAAGAGCAGCTGAACTTAAATCAGAGAAGTCCTTAGGGACAATCAAAGGGCAGAGAACCTGGGGAGAGGGAGGGGGAAAATGTGTTTGCATAGTCATCACGACAGTCACCAGAGCAACAAACAATTAGATTCTTCCCTGTTGATGAATTAACAGCGCTTCAGCTGCAGCGTCTGTTGTGCAGTCTCTATGCAGGAGTCAACCAGGCCTTCAGGTGTGTAACTAGCACTAGCAAAAATCCTCTAAAAGAGGGGAAGTTCACTTTAGAGAAAGCCTGTCCTCCCTCAGGATGCCCCCGGAGAGACAACTCCTTGACTCACCCACTCAGCTAATGAGTGTCAGTGCTGCTTTGTGCAAAAACTCCTCAAGGTGAATGAATCTCGTAGGAACGTACACAGATATGAAGACACACAGAGGAAATCTTTGTTTCCTACAGAAGAAAAAAAAGGGTGAATGTGTCTGTGTATAGGAAAGCACCCTTCCTTGTCCTTCATTCCCCCATCTTCCTCACAAGCTTGAATTCCTTGAATAAAAAGGGGCAGTGTTGAAACAGTGTCTCTAGGTCAACAAATGGAGGCTTGTTTATCAACACATAGCTAAGGCACTACTGAAACACCATCTTAATTAATAACGTGACCTTGTTAAATATGGCATCTAACTGCACATGCAAATTCCTGCTTATTTCTCAGTTGTGTTTGCTTTCTATTCCCAGTAAAAACAAGTGTTTACTCATCACCTAAGCTGCACGGAATGCAAAGGCAAGGGATCCTGCTACCTTCCCAGCTGCACAACCTCTATTGATGGTGCAAGGCATGGAAAAGCAGAGCCTGATTTTCTCCAGTCTCAAGCAGAGTTTCCAATGACTGCTCTTGGGAGATGCTCTGCCAGCCCAGGGCTTGACTCCTGTAGTTCTGCGGGTGGCTGGAATGAGGCTGAGGATGGAATCCCTGCTGGGGGGTTTTCCTTGGTGTTGTTTGCAGGACCCCCAGTGTCAGAGCAGCAGGTCTCCCCCTGCATCTGAGCTGGGGCCGTGAATGAGAGTGGGAAATGCTGGGTTCCTTCTCTAGGACCCAGCAGTCCCAAACTGAATCCTAATGCATGATACTCTCTCCAGAAAGGATCTCCTCCTAGAGAACCTGCTGCTCTGGGAGGCTTCCATGGACATGCAATATTCTTCCATTTTAAGGGGTGAGTGGCAGAATTGAAAAAGCAAAACAAAACAGAGAAATCCTTTCTGTCTCCTGGCATCTTTGCTACTTCATTGCTTTATAATAAATGCACATTCCCAGCTGGCCTGAGGGCCCTTCTTTCCTGCCTGGGCAGAGGTGCTATTCATTCACGGTTCACAGGGGAGGGAAGGAGTCACATACTTTCCTTTCACAGTCATGTAGTCCTGAATCAAGAACCTCCACAAGACACTATCTAATCAAAACCAGACACTCCCTGAGGGCACCATATACATTTAGGAAACAAGGGCAGTCAGCCCTCCATGACCAAACTTCTCAATGAAGGAGGGAATAGTCCTTTTCTCACCACACCCCCCAAGCTTGCTTGAAAAATAGAACAATATTCTCATTTCCTCCTCCCAGTTCCCCACCCCCAAGTCCCCCCACAAAAGCAGACAGAGAAATAGCATACACACTGCTCAGGGATGCTCCTGTCTCTAATTTCCTGCTCAAGACAA
Source organism: Oriolus oriolus (assembly GCA_013400235.1). NCBI lineage: Eukaryota > Metazoa > Chordata > Aves > Passeriformes > Corvidae > Oriolus > Oriolus oriolus. The sequence goes on along the minus strand of VXBT01012324.1, from coordinate 501,620 downwards.
AGGGACTCCTAATATAACAAATGTATTTCTTCCTGACTTCCCCATGGTGAGGCTGAGGAAAGACATCCACGAACAAGGCAGAAATGCTACTAATAAGATGAGAGACATGAAGAGGGAGCAGGATTCCTGGGCTTTGTTTCGGGTCCTCCCACTGCTCACTGTAGGGAGCACAGATAAGTCATGCTTAACCTCCCTCCACAGTTTATCTAATGCCATCTGGGTTTATTTTTCTGAAGTCTCAAAAACCTCATGCTCACGCTCACTTTGTTAGTGCCCATGTGCAAGATCACACATGCAACAAAAGTTACTGCCTGCCTGTCTCCGGGAATGCTGACCTCTGCACATGACAAAAGAAGCCCCCTGGGACTGCTTGTGGCTTTGAGCGAGGTCTGGAGATCCCAAGGAGAGAGGTGATAGCTGCAGTGTAATTCTTGAGGAAGGGAAGCATGTCTGCCATCCAACTTTGCTGAAGGGTTGACGTATACAAGGGTTCCTTGGGAGGAAAAAATACTGTTCTTCTCCTTTCACTCATCCCAGGCATCATCTTCCAGCACCTCAGTGATGGAGGATGGTTTCCCATGAGGTGATGCTGGTAGGGCAGCTGGAGTTCCCCACTGCCAGCCATAATTCAGCTCCAAGTGCTAAAATCCCTGGGGCAGAGGCACCTTTTTTTGCTCTACCTGTTCTGTGCTTAAGATTGTGGGGGCCTTGAATCCTGGTTCCAGCCTCAGAGTACACCCACAGGACAAACGTCAAGAGAAGCAGCAGCTCTGCAAGGAGCAAAGCCAGAGTCAGACTGCGAGAAGGAGGAGCCGCTGAGAATAGGGAGTTAAAACTGGTGTGTTATTCCCAAGATTGTTTTTCCTGCTAAAGCAAAAGGGTACTTAAGGATGGGCCTTAACTCCTTCAGTGTAAAGCACGGTGAAGCAGACCGTGCAAGCCCTGCCTCCCCACTCTCCTGCTCCTAAATGGGAACACAGGACTTTCACCCTTCCCTCTCCGTTACTCGTGGCTTCTGCTGCTTTGGGAGGCAAGAAAGGGGACAGCTCAAAATGGAAAAGAAAGCACTGAAAGGGATGATTACATGTGGGGGAAAAAGAATAAGGCCACTTTTCTCCACACAAAGGGAAGCTGCCGGCTGATTGCTTTAGGCAATACATGAGGTTGCTTTGTAACACACAGTTTTCTATCCAGTGTCCTCTTTTAAGTGCTGCAATAGAAGAGGAGGGAGAAAGAAAGAATGGAAGTGGATTCAAGTCCTCTTCACAGAGAAAAGCCCAGCCCACCTTATAAGGCTTTTATCCACTTTTGTCAAAAATAACTAGACATGGTTGAGGCTTACGGAGCTCCCAGTTCTTCTTGCTCCCAACTACCAAGCCCAGATGGTCATCTTGCTTCCCTCTGAAGTTGGCAGAGCACCTCTTACTCCTTCTCTCCCTCTCAGGGAGGGTTTTCCATAGCCTTCCTGCACAATGTCACTGTGTCAGGTCAGACCCACATGGCTGGCTGGTGTCTCCCCCACACTGTGAGAAAGCAGTCATACTTCTAACACTACCATCAGCTCATCTAGCTAAGAAAAAAAGGGCTGGACGTGAAGAAATAAGAGCAGGAGTATAAGAAGCAGTAGTAAAGATGATGAGAAAGATATGACCAAATCTGGGTGATGTACTACTCATGGTGATGGGCAAAGCTTTTTTCAAAACTGTAAAACCCCCAACAACTCATGACAATGATTGTTATACACTCACTAGTCCGTGTGCTAAACTTAGCACGTGGGAAGCAGATGTTCATGCCAGCTTTCCATCAAGACCCTCTGTGTCTCTCCAAAGCCATGTCCCTTCCAAACCTCTCATTCCTCACCTCCCACTGAATCCTGTATTTTATGCCATCACTCTTCTCACTGGCCACACATATATTTTCAGTAAAGATTTTGGCTGTTGGGAGTGGAAAAGGCAGAAGAGTGTTACAGTTCCCTCGTGCATGAACTTCTCTGTGTTGCCTCCCTTAGGAACCAATCCAGAGTCTCCAAATCTCCCAGCCTGATTTCCAATGCACAATGATTTATCACTGTCCCTATCATCTTACCCACTCTTTACATCCAGCTATATATTTTGGGGAAGGAGATTTTCTTTTTGAATGATGTGAAAGCATTTGCTTGACATGATGGAAATTTATGAGTTGTGACTCCCGGCTCCTCCCCCAGGGCCCAGGAAAGCAGCTCCTGGCAGGGGATGAGGAGGGGAGAGCAGAGTTTGCAGACAGAACCAAATGGACACAGCTTCCTGCTGACAGGAGATATTTATGGATTCGCCAACATNGAAACAGCAAACTCAAACACAGCCATCAATCTCCTGCCTGCCTGGGGTGACAAGTGGAGGAGAGACCTCCGTTACCCATCATTGCAAGCAACCATTACATAAGGATGCAGATGATGGACAATTTTCACAGGCTTCTGCTTTCTTTTTCCAAAGTCTCCTGCCCCAAGACCTTTGCATGGAAAAATGGCTCAAAGTAGACAAGACCTGCATGTGCCAACACATTATCCAAGGGGGGGGAACTTGGAGGGGTGGGTGGTGTTTTCCTGTGCAGCAGCTGCACAGAGAGAGCAGTTCAGGGGTGGTGGTAGCACTGCTCTTTGGTATCTGCACGGACTCAGCACCAGGGCTGGTGGGAATGTTTGTCAGCTGCTTCGTGGACAGTGACTATGGGCTTGTGTGATTGTCAGCTGGCAACCTTTCACAGCCAGTGTTCAGTATTACCAGTGATCAGTCTCATTAAGCAAGTCCTAGGTTGCTTCCTTTCCACTTCTACCCTTTTGCCTGTTCATCCTCCCTTGCTTCTCTCTTTCTCTCCCAGTGGTTTCTTTCTTCCCGAGTGTCACTGCAGGTAAGGGCTGAAATTTCTGCCTTTTGGTTACATACCACACTGAAGGTCTCACCCATGAGATGACACTGAGAGCACTTCTGGTTTTAAGGGCTTGGAGAACACAGCTGTTGACTCAAAAATTGCTATTTATGTGCTCTGGTGCAGAATCCAGCAGCCCCTCAAGTTTGCAACGTGCTCCTCCAGCCCCAGGGTTTTCCCTGGGTTTTGTGGGCAGTGGTTTGGGAACCCACACAAATACAGCAGCTGTACAGAACCTCTGAGAGATAGAGGTGGTGGCACAAAAGGACCAGCCAGGATTCCTGGGAGCTCAGCATGGAAGAGGGAGGGTGCTATAAAGGGGAAATCATGCTGTCAAGAAAACTTGAAACTGAACAAAGGAGAACTTGAAACTGAACAAAAAGTGTTGATTTGGCTTTTTTGGGGGGGCTTGCTCGCTTTTTCTGTTTTTCACTTGTTTCAGTAATAAATCATTAAGCATTTGTGCGTATGTGTTCACAAATTGCTTGTGGATAGTCATTTGGCTTGTACTATTTTGTGCTTTAATTGTAAAGGATGAGCATTTTATGGAAGCATATTTCAGCTTATGGGCTACCCTGAGGATACAGCTGTCTTGTAATTCACGGTGTGTTACTGGTCAATGAAGTCTCATGATATTTATTTTATCTGTAGAAACAAAACTTCATTTTCCAAAAGCTGAACACGTCCCAGCATGAGAGAGGATTCTGGGTACTCACATTTGGATGCAAGTGCCATTCTGCTGCACCCTTCATGCAAGCCTTCTCAAGGAGGTGGATGAGACAGGCACAGGCATGGGGCAGTCAACCCACTGTTGCAAATCCAAAACATCCCCGCCCACCATGTGTTGCATTTGCCTGACAAAACCTCCAGTCAGTTCTCGAAGTTGCACAGTGTGTCCTTAGGGATCTGAAATCCAGTTGCATTCATCCCAACACATGTGGCCTTGTCACGCTGGCATGGCTGAAGAATAAAACTTCTGGACTGCAGGATTTGTGCTATGAGCTCCCCACGACAGGATGAGGAGAAGATGCTCCCTGTGACAAACAGTGCCCAGATAAAAAGGAGCAGCTCTCCACACTGTATGTCTATTTAATTTCCCTTTTTCCACTCAGGCAGTGCATTCTGGAGGAGTGATGGACTGCCTGCTCTGCAGCTACACTGCCCCTTCCATCCTCCCCTCCCACCCCTCTGTTCAAACCCGACCAGCTGTGCACTGAAGATGCAAACAACAGCTCAAGAGCGGGTCGGCAGCAGAGACACCAGGAAGGAGGTGGCTGGTGGCACGTGGGCACTCGGGGCGTGCAGTTGGCACGGGAGAGCTGAGGCTCGCCAGCTGCCGGGACCCACCCCTGCAATCTGCTGGTGCACGCAGCGCCACAGACAAGGGCTTTGCAAAGGGAGGAATGAAACCCACGGTAGCAGCAAAAATTATTTACCCAAAGTTCATGAGCTTGTTATTAATGATTTCTCCAAGCCCTGATGCCAGTGCAGTTCTGAGTGCCCACCCTTTACTTGCTGCAAGGCAAGAGCGAATATGGAGCGAGGCAGCACATCACAAACAGCTTCTGAGCACCACAGAAACTGCCTGCCCCCACTGCCCTCCCAAGCAGGGACTGGAAGTCTGCATACCTTATTGCTCCTTGAACACTTTGTGATTCAAAGCATCTCCCCCCAGACCCCCAACTGATGTACAAGCCTGTAGACAGGGTGTGTTTTCTCTGCAGAGCCACAGCCCATGGCTGAAAAGCAGTTTCAGATAACAGCAGCCCTGGGGCACAGCAAAGGACTGTCCCACAGAGCATTTGGGCTGCTGCACTGCAGTTTGGTGGTAGCTGTGGGCAGCCCATGCTCGTGGGTACAACAGTGGGCAAGCTGGAGGTGAATTCCCTGACAAGGCACGCTCCGATGGGACTGTGGGGCATCTGCAGCAGACACGCTCAGACAACCTGGCACTGATGGACTCCTTCAGTGTATTTATCCTCTAACTCCTCATTAGATAAGGAACAGTATAGATGATGAATTGGAGACGAGAGTGTAAGCAGGGAAGGAGCTGTACACTGTAAGATTAAACTGAAGAGTTGGCCGCCCAGCAAGCCCAGCATCATCTTCACTATGGGGCAGGTCTTCTGAGGGTAAAAAACCTTACATTCAATACACATGGCAAAGCTATCCAGCCAGTGGTATGCCAATATTTTTTCCAGGAATAAAAAAAAGTCTTTTTTGGAGTAATCTTCCTTTGGCTGAGACTGTCACCCAGGAGTTGTCCTTATCATCGTGTTTGTAGTTCCTGCCTGCCAAACAGGAACTGGATTTTAATCAACAATTTGTTTCCCTTCAGGGCACCAAGCAGTTCTGTTTAGACTTTGGGATATGACCAACACTCCCCTACCCTTCATTAATACAAATGAGCAGTGCTGTTGCTTAGTAGTGATTTTTAAGTAGTTATGAGGCTAAAACTGGCCTTTTACACAATTTTCTCTGAGGAGACAGGAGACAGGAGGGGAAAGCAATGCCAGTACTAGGGAAGGCAAGGACTGAAGTCATGTATCTCTGTGCCTGCTATTGGGACATAGGGTGTTTGAATTATCAGCACTCACTGAGGAATATGGGGGGAAAGTGGCAATATTTACATTTCATTTGGGAGCTGAGTTCTCTTGCTCNGAGTCTCCAAATCTCCCAGCCTGATTTCCAATGCACAATGATTTATCACTGTCCCTATCATCTTACCCACTCTTTACATCCAGCTATATATTTTGGGGAAGGAGATTTTCTTTTTGAATGATGTGAAAGCATTTGCTTGACATGATGGAAATTTATGAGTTGTGACTCCCGGCTCCTCCCCCAGGGCCCAGGAAAGCAGCTCCTGGCAGGGGATGAGGAGGGGAGAGCAGAGTTTGCAGACAGAACCAAATGGACACAGCTTCCTGCTGACAGGAGATATTTATGGATTCGCCAACATTTNGAAAGTGGCAATATTTACATTTCATTTGGGAGCTGAGTTCTCTTGCTCCTAACTTTCTTTAGGCCCATTCCAGTTGGGGTGAATTTCCCTGAAAGTGGGTGTGGACTAATCTAGGAATAATAGCATGGGATATATCAAAGGGGATTACATCTATGCAGGTCACATGAAAATGCAAACCAAGATCTTGCACGGAGCAGTTCCTATGTAGAGAAATTCCCTCTAAAATGCCTGTCTTCCAGGAACAAAACTTGAGCTGATTCTTGCTCTTGTTCTGGAGGGACAGGAGACTTTGGTTCTTTTCTGCAGCATCTTTCACAGTTGATGGCTGGCTTCTTTGCAGGGGACCTTTTCCTCCCTCCTGTCCTGGCAAGTGGCCTAAGATTTTATCTGTTGAGCTCACACACACAGACACTTGTTTGGGGGAATGCAGATAACGTTTCTGCTTCTTGCAAAGACATGGCCACCCTTGCTCACATGGATTGTTCTTGTGCAAAGGGACTGGAGCCCTCACCATGGCAGTGTGCTAATTCTCAGTCTTACTTGCAGCTTCCTGAATTTAATCTGAACTTTTCTGTGTAACACTAATGTTATGGAAAATCAGTTGTAATAGACGAGGACCATTATTGTTCTTCAGGTCAAGCAATCAATGCAGTAATTTCCTTCCACTTTAATGCTATTATTTGGCTGTAATCATTTCCAGTTGAGTTTGCATGAGAATGAAGTTGAAATTGCTCCTGGTCACATTTATCTGGAAAATTTTCAAGACTCTGCTCTAGAAAATCAAGACTTGGTTCCAATCAGCTTTAATTAATGGTGATCATGATTCTGTTGCTCTCTAAGGATTTTGTATCTTCTGGAGATGTCACCAGACACTCAAGGGATATTGTAATTCACTGTGTATTTCTGTCTGAGAGAGAGCTCACTACGGCCTTGGATTGCAGCCTGAACACATTTTTTGTTATCTTTTTAGCAGCAAAGCTAAACCAGAAAAAAATCTCAAACCCTCTCTTTTATGGACAGTCAGATCAGCCCTCAGTGATTAAGGAAACCAGAACATTGCCTGGAAAGCAAGGCTCAAAACACTGGCAGTTTTCTGCCATAAATCCTGTTCCTTAAACAACACATCCATATATAATAGTTTAAATAAAGCAGGGCCAGATGCAGTTCAGAAAAGAAAGTAGCTAAAAAGAATGCCATTATTTAGGGCTTTCCGTAATACAACTACCATGGCTTATATATTGGTGTGGGGGTCTACAGCCCTTTAATTTTCCTGACATGTTTATGCACAGTTATCCCTTCAGAGGCTGCCTCTGATGCCTCTTCTGCACTGTGTGATACTGCAAGTCATGAAGAACATCAACACAGATCCCAGTCTTTTTTGTCTTAGGACGTGTCTTTCCCCAGCATGGTGTTGTGTGGTCTGGGAGAAGGGGAGGAGACCTTACACACAACATATCCAGGATTCTTCGGTCAGCAGGGGCTGATTCAGACCATGCATCAGATGAGATTCCATTGTCCAGTATTTCCCTGGGTCTCCAACTAGTTGACAGCAAAAAAGGAGAAACTTTGACCTAGTTTCTTAAAATCCTCACAGAGACGTGCTCCAACAGCATCCAAAAGCAGCAGCACTTCATAAAGGCCATTGTTTGCTGAGATAGACTTGGCCTGGCATCCTTGCGCCTGTTCGAAAGCGCCTTCTGCATTGTAAGGCCGGTGTCCAAAAGCAGAGGGGCTGGTGGAGCAGAAAATTTGAGGCACACTCGGAAAAGCATGGAGTTGACTTTGCTAACCATGTTTCCCTTGTGCTTAGCAACAGCTCCAGTGGGCCCCTGGGAGTTTTCAGTAGTCGGGGGCCTTGTTCCTTGGCAGAAACATAATGTTGGCTGTTTAGCATGCTGCTGAACCTGTAATCTACAGCCAAGCAATAGCAAACGCCCGAGCCAAGTGAACAGCAGGCTTGGAAGGGGGTTGTTTGCGAGGGCTGGTTTCCTTTGCCATTTGCAAAAGGGCATCCTGCAGCCAGGCCGTATGATTCTGGACTCTGCCTCACCGTGGATGCGCTGCCTCAGTGCTCTGCTTGTAGAAAACCCAGTGCCACTCCTGACAGATTCAGGTGACATCAGGTGACTGTTCAGTGGGTGGGTAAGAGGCTCATTAAAATCAAAGAATGTGCAACCCTGGAACATGCACAGCAAAGCCAGATGCTGCAAATGCTTTTTCCCCAAGGTGCTGACCAAAACACAGCTCTCTCATACACCTGGCATCTTCTGCAACACTACTTTGTTCTTCTAGCATCATTCTTACTAAACTTCCACCCGGTTTTGACCAGGCTGCCTTTTTCATGGAGTCACTTGTGGCTCTGTCGCACTTCAAGAGCATGTGTGGGTATCTCAGCCCACCCAAGAGCCCCAGAACCATGATCCACAATATCTCTTGCTGCTTCTCTCCTGAGTAATTTTAAAGCAGTGGATACCAATCACAATAAATTGCTCCAAATGGCTCAGCAGTTTGCTGGTATGGAGAAGTGATGAGCAGGACAACTGTAGATTCATTTTCACTTGTACTCTCAGCCAGAATTGCCATGGACTAATGACTATGGCAAGTTGAGCGAATTCATTTTTGCCCGTGACCTCTGCCAGGATTTTAATGCAAGGTCTAATACACTAAACGATTATCAAAGGACTGTCTACATGTGGCTGTTGAACACATCAGTGCACCCATTTCTAGGGAAGTGTGATGTGTACTTCCAGTGTGATCCAAACTTGAGGGAAAAGTTTCATTTTTCTCTCGCCAAAAGCGAGTTGTGTATTTGCCTCGTGAAAACATCCTCTGCTTGTGGAGCAGAGCCCCCCTCCTCCCCTCTTCCCACAGTGAAAGGTGAAATTTCTCACTCAGCACCATGCTCTGCTCCATTATGTCCCTATCTCTGTGTGTTCCCACACCCCTTTCCCTTCCTGTCATTTCCAGCAGGCAACTGGGATCATTTGTACTAAGCTTTGTTGACAGAGGTAAAACAAAAATAAAATTGACTACAGGATAACGCATTCAAAACAAAAACCTGTGCTTCCTTTTTAGTTTGTTAAACAAAAAGCCAGGATACAAACACTTTTGGGAAATTCCAGGCCACGTCCCAATTGTCCTTTTTTCAGTTCCAGCTACAAATGAGAGATTTCATAATGGGTTATTTTAAGATGTGGAGGCCAGTGAGGCTACGAATGTAGGGACCAGAAGAGTCCGTTAGTGGGACAGTCCCTAGGGATAAAGACCCTCCCCAGGTTAGGGAGACAGAGAAGGCCTCTCCCAGGATTCCTTAGTTATATTATGTTAATGTACCCCAGTTCTGCTTCCCTGGCTGGCCCGTTGGCCTCCCCACCCCTTTGCACCTCATATGTCCCTGCCCTAGAAAGTTCTCTCTTCCCTGTTCTCCCATCGGCGCTAGCCCCTCGGCCACACCCTCACCATTTCCCTGTTGGTTCCCATACCCTAGCCCCGCCTGTGTACCGCCCCTGTGCCCTCAGATCATTGGTCCCTGATACTCTCCACCCTCATATATAAACCTAGACCCTCTCATATTCCTTTGTCTTTGTCGCTGGACCCCCTAACGTGTGTGAATGAAATAAACCTCTGCTGTGGAACCCCATACCCTTCTTACCTCTTTGTCGTCGACCCATTTATTGAATCAAGAGCTGTCCGGTGTGTGCGTGAGTGTGCATGTTCCTGTCTGCCCTCCAAAGTGGCTTCCTTACGGAGACGCTTCCAGAAGGTTGCAGCACCGACCAACGATCCGCCGCAACATTAAGATAGAGTCAACCCTCTATGTCATGCCCCAAGTGTCCAGATAGCACAGGCATGCAAGACAGATGCCATGCACACCGAAAAAGCAAGGAAAAGAGAGTCTGATACATGGCTCATATCCAGGAGATGAAAGCACATCCATTATGCTCCCTGTTGTGGAGAGAGGTCTAAGCTGGACTGAGCTTCGCAGACTTCCTGGGCACACTGGTGACATTGGTACCATCAGACTGTGCTGGGCCACTGACTTAGGGAGGTGTCACTGAGGTTACCACATGCACTGCCTCTATACCAGCAGTTGTGCACTGCGCTGGGGCTTCTGGGGCAACCCTGCCATCCATGTTCCCTTCTCCTCACTTCTACAAGAGCTAAGTGGGGTCTGCAGATGGGAAGAGCTGACCCTTGCACTGCCAAAATGATCCTGGGGTTCAGACAGCACTATCTCCCATCCCAAGCTGCCATGTGAAGTTTGGCTCAGCACCATTCGGTTGTTTTGGAGTCTGAATCATCCAGCATGAGCCCCACACCAAAGCAAATATATGACAGGCAAAAGAAAACACAGAACACCTTGGTTCAGGCATGGTAAAATCTCACTTCCTTGAGCTTGTGTCCTCCTTCTGCATGCCAGACTGGTCACTATCCCTGGAGTAAACTCCATCTGACAGCTACCTTGCAGGCTGATGACTTCACAGGGGACTCCAGGAGACCCACGGGTTGCTCTTTTGCCCTTGTTAACATCTGTATTATGAGCAACACTAATGGCAACATGACAAGCTGGAGATAGATGGATGTAAACAAACTCCCGGCAACAGTCACAGGAGAATTATTTGCATCATTATCTCTTTCTTCATTACCTGCAAAGGATCAGGACATTTATATTTTTGACGTGTGCTGCTGGTCAGCTTAGCAGATGCAGGTTTATCCTTTGTTGAAGACAGGAAGAAGAAAAGGGATTGGAAAGGCTTTGCCCTTGTTTATGGGAAGGCTCTAAAAAGTTGAAGTAAAGCTGAAGATCATCCCCAGCAGCGGTGCCAGTCTGTTTATAAGCTATTGACACAAGAAGCAGAAGCTCTCAGGTCAGAAATCAACCTTCCTCAAAAAGAGAGGCCTTGGAGAAAACATGTATTGGGGCAGCACCTGGTACAGGTCACATAGGAAGGTCAGTGGCTGACCAGAAGAGCACATGGTACAACTAAGCTTGGGCTTCCTGTCAATGTTACAAGGTATTGAAGGGAGAGAGATTTATAGTGCCTCGGTGTGGGAGATGGTTAGGGAATATTCATTTTTCCAGGGTGAGCACGGGACTGTTTGGCTGCTGTCAAGACCATCGCTTGGAGAGATCCATGGAGGAACATGCAGCTAGGAATTTCTCTGAACTGGAAAGAAGGACGGGCCATATCTCTTTCTTTAAAAATCAGACAGATGTTTGGGTTATCCCCACGTACACTGAGTCACCACCATCTTTGAGGTCTGTGTCATCTGGAGGCCTTGAAACCAGAGATGAGTGAAGAATGTCCTCCTCAGGACCCTCACTGCTGCAAGGATATTCTGCTGCTTGTAAGGATGGGATGTGGGGTGAGGAAATGGTGTGAAGCACAAGCAGTACATGAATGTGGGCTACCTGCGTGGTAGAGCTGCTGGAAAATCCAGTGGAGGCAGGAGTTGCTTGCAGGGCAGTAACTTGATATCAAGCTCTACAGGACCAGAAGTGAGGGGAATATTGGTTAAATCTCCAGCCAGGTCTCCTCCAAACACACAAGAGTGTTCAGCTGTAAGTCCAGAATAGGGCCATCTATGAAGGAAAGGCACAGGGGTGAGGCGAGGTTCCTGCCTCTCTCCTTGATAGAGCATTTCAGTTGTGAGAGGAGTTCACCTTTTGCATCCCGTGCAGTCCTTGGCCTCTGCAGGCTTCCAGCTGTGCTGCTGGCTTTGATGGAATGGGCAGCTCCGTGCTGGAAGCTCAACAAAGACCAGCAGTTCATTATTCACAGGCCAAAGAGCATCTGCAAGGGGACATATGCTGGAGTTCTGCTTGGCCTCTATGCAGTAGCTACTGCCGGTGGGTGTAATAAGATACAGAGAGGGTAAAAGCCCCACAGTCCAACCAAATTCTTGTCCTGTGAAGCCATACCATTCCTAGTACCCCAATGCCTTTATTTCTTCACATAAGAGCTACAGACTTTTAATCCTGTAGTATATATTAACAGAGTCTCTTATAGGCTTCTTGATCCTAAAGGCACAACTGTATTTTTGAGGTGGCATGTCTAGTACAGGTGGTGTTACCTTCCAGAAGGATCTCAACATGACTCCAAAGATGTCCCCAGAAACATAGAACCTGCTTAGAAACAACCTTGCCCAACTCTGTCACCAGTAAGAAAATCCCATGGAACCAGACCCAGCAAGGAATTAATACAACATGCCATGTGATACAATTACTTGTTTTTATGGAGTGAAGCCATCTGGTTGTTTGGTTTTTTTCAGACATTTCCCTATAACAGATCTCATCCCTTCATATGTTTTTCTTATTTAAAAAAAAAAAAAAAAAAAAAGAAATCACCAAACCTCAAAATCCAAAGTATTGAGATTACACTCAGGAAGGACTGGGAAAGTTTCACAGAGAAAACTCTGTATGAGCCATTCTGCGCTATTCCAAAGGACCCCCAGGATTTTCTTCATTTAGATTTATGAAAGGACCAGCATATTGATTATGTAACTGCCATCTGAAGTTTAATAATATATAGAAGAAGTAAATGGAGCTGCTGAGGAATTTAACTCGCCTATAAATAGAGAGTGGCATCCCCATTAATTCATTAAAGGTATATGGGAAGTGTAACGTATTCCAATTAACATTTCATAAGATGGTTGTAGCTTGTTAGTTATGAACCAACATTTGTCATTTTCTTTTTAGAGCAATTAAATGATATCCAATTCCCTTGGCAGGCTGGAGCTGCCTCCTTTGATAGCTTTCAAAGTTTCTAGAGAGGACACATAAAAAAGGTAAAGAGGTTTTGCTGCTTTTTCTTTTTCTCCTTTTTTTCTTTTCTTCTTTTTCTTTTTCTTCCCGCTCTTCCTTTTTTCCCCCTCTCACCCTTTCTCTCTGCTAATTAGAAAGCATTTTGCATCCTGAATGGGCTTATTCACCCATCGTTCAGTTAAATAACCACTAGCTAGATATATCTTGCTTAAGCACAACAACTGGCCTGGTACCAGATGAGCCTGATATTTATTTAACAAACAGTGCTGTCTTCATAGATCTAAATTAGAGCCTTATTTGAAATACTTAAAGTTTACCCATTACTGTTTGCCCTCAGTGAAAATCCAAGTTCTGGTTACGTCCCTGCTCACTAGGATTAGAACTGTCACAATATTTATTTAACAGGAGGAGGCATGCTAAGCCATGCTGCAAACATTGCTGTGCCAATATGAAGAGGAACTTACTGCTTTTTACAGTGTTTCTTTCTTTGCATGCGTTCTCTCTCCATCCCTCCCTCTTTCCTCTTCTTCCTGCTGTCCCCGTGTTCTTGGGCCCCACCGGCCCCTCCACATGCCCTCTCCCACAGATGGCATTTCTATTGCCCACAGAATGATTCTGGTGGAAAAATATGTTCGAAAAAGGGCTGGGAAAATTGTGATTGGTGCTGATGGAGGGAAGGAGGGCAATGCATGGCCTGTCCCCTCCTCTGCTGGTGTCCCTTGTGCTCCAAACTACACTGATCAATGGAATGGACACGGGGTAGGGCACAGAGTTCTGGCCTCTTGTTTCCTCTTCCTCCTTGAATGAAGGAAAACTCATGTTGGTGAAATTCATGCTGCACCATAAACTGCCTCCAGCTGGGAGACACGTGTCCTTTAGTCAATAGTTCTGATTATTTCCCACAGCAGCAAGGCCAGGTGCACTTTGGGTCTTTTCCCATCTCATTGTGAAAATGTAAGCTATGAGCGGGGAGGGATATTGTTCTTCTATTACACTGGGCGATGCAAATTCCTATTCCCCACAAGGAATGGATGAACAAATACCCTTGGTACAAGTGCTAGGATAGCCTGCTAATTTCCCCTTCTTTCTGAGATACAAAACACAGATCCCTCCCTCCAGTCTGCAAAGCCTGCTGAATTTCTGGAGCTTAGCAAAGAGAGGGAAGGTTTCCTATCTCCAGCCTTCTAGAAAGACATCAGCACAAGGGAAGGGAAAGCAGCAATGAAAAGGTAGGAGGAAGACTGTGCTAAGCAGTATACATGTATTTTATGCTGATTAATTATGAAAGAACAAAGTTACTATCTCAGGAAGAGAATATTTTTAGCCTGATTTCCTCAGCAATCGTTCTGTCTGTCAGTTCCCCTTTAATAACTTTTGAAGCAGTTGGCCAATTTCAATCAGACATGACAGACAGGTGGAATTCTGAGTGGTACCAAGTTCTTGCTGGATTTACAGTGTTGGTGCCATGTTGAGCATAGAGAGCACAGCCCCTCACTGAAGGGAGCAGTCCTTGAGCGCTGCACAGGTGTCCTCTGTGCAGGGCAGGATCACCCTGCATGATGTCAGCACCTGGGACCACCCCAGGTATGGATGCTGCATAGAAACATTTCTGAACCCCAGGTGAAATCTGGATCTCCAGGAAGACAAGAGGGTAGGGCAGGGGAATGGGAGGGAGAGGGTTTGCCAGGTGTACTTTGGGACAGATACATTGCTGTGCAGAATAAAGAAGAACTCCAGAGAACACCCATGGCTCTTCAGAAAGGGATGAAAAAGCAGGGGAAAGTAAACCCTAGAGGTATAGCATCACAAAAAGCAGGAATGAAGGGAACACTGCCATTCAGTCTACTAAAAGTGTAATGAGGAAAGCAAATCCAACTGCTTTCAGCTAACCCATCCCAGTCTCTGGGTGAGGAACACTCCATTCAAGGCCTGAATTCCAGAGCCAACAGACTCATAACAGTCAATTATCGTTTCAGCTACAGATGGGAAAACCTGATAAAATGAGTCCTGTATGGACAGGGGATTGAAATAGATCTTGGGCAGGGATTGCAGCCAGAGATTAGTGGCCATAAATACATCAGAAGCAAAGGACTTTAAGACACATGCATAGCACCACCATTTATAAACTGCCATGTGTCCCAATTCATACCTCACCATGCATGGGCATGCTGGAAAGGCTGCACAACTCAAGCCCGGACTCTTCATGAAGAAAAACCCTTTTCCTTTGATGCTACTGCAGCTTTCAGAAACTGCAGTGGTTTTTTGTTTTGGGTTTTCTTTTTTCCCAAGGCCAACCAAGAGAAGAAAAAAAAAAGCAGCTGTGCCTATTAAGATGTTTCTCATCTGGTGTGCTAAGTCTGTGCTAGAGTTAACTCTGCGTCTGCATCTTCATCAACAATGCGACATCGCTTACACCAATTTGATTTTACCTTGTCTGGGAGATGAAAGCAATTTATAAGTTTCAAAGAGCACTCTCTGGCTGAGATCCAAAAACAGCAGTGTAGTGCTGAAAAGAGAATTGCTGGAGACTTTTATGTCTGGCATATGGTGTGCTAGTTTCCTTTCTAATCTGGGTAACGAAGGTCAGTATGAAGTGCTGAGTTGGTTGTGTTGGCCAAGGCGTTTGACGACCTGCTCGCACAGGTGGGGATTTCAAACCCTGACCAATGTGAACTAGCGAAAGGAAATCTAATCACTCACTTCACTGAAAACCTGGAAATATGTATTTTCCTCCTCATTTCTGAATACATTTTTTCTGGAGAAGACAAAAGTCATGACTGGGCTGCAGCAATGGAAGACTTCTACAGGCTGTGCCACATGGGGCTGTTCGGTAGTGCACCTGGTGGATCCCACTAGCATCTGTGACTAATTGAGAAGATAAATCCATTTTGCTGGAGTGGTTTAGATTTCCAAAAGTCCTTCAGTCTATTCCAGCTGAGCTGATTAGAGTCCAGCTCACTGGGAGTCATTACTGTCAATCCCACCAGCTGGCCTGAATTCTGCAAGGAGAAAAAAGCAAGAAAAATGCATTAAAAATGAATAAATCTATATTTCATGACTTATGCAAACTGATTTTCCCCAAAGGGGGTCCTACTCCTAACATCATCATATCTTTGTGATGTTCCTGCATGGCTTGGCTTGTTTGTGGATCTCCTTCAAAAAGAGAAGAAGTATTTCAAGAGTTAAGTGTCAGCATCAATGAAATTAAGAGCGTTTTGGATATAGATGAGATAAGGGCACATACAGCCTCTGGATATAGACACATATAGAGGTAATGAATTCAATATCTAATGCAAGATCTAAATTCTTGCATTCAGCCAAGTTATATTTATCACAGGCTCTGCTTCTTAGAGTGCAGTCATAGCTGGAGCTCAATTAGAAGTGCAGTTCATTTCAGTTACCTCAGACTACTTAGCAGCTGTATTTGCCGTAGATTTTGCTCATCCGCCACTTCCAGGATTTTTCAGCATCTCTGTCACTTGCTTTGCAAATGGGAGGAAAGAGTCACCACCTTTGGAGGTGATCATACTGGCCTGGGAGCCTGTGTTTGGATAAACCTCCACATCTCCCTCCACCGTAGCTATTTCTTGGTAGTCCATCTGAGGGACCTGTCACCAGTCCCACTGCAGACAGATGAGCCTCCATCAAGCCATAGAAAGCGTCAGGATTTTTTGTCACTCAATTTTCCTTTTTTCTTGTTCTGTTTTCCCTCTAGTAGTTTATTCAGGCCCAGAGAAAGAGCTTCGTCCCTAGCTCATGTAGAGCTCTGATGTATGCAAATCCTCCTTGTGCTCCCATGGCCCTTTTTTTTCCCCCCTTCTTTCCTTTTAATTCTAGATTTGAAAATAAAATGCGAGCTCGCTGCACAGAGATCTCTCATGTGTGCAACTTCCAATTGTGGCAAATTGGAACTGTCGATGCAAGCAGCTCAGATTTATTTATATATTTAAGAGGAAGGAGGGAGGAGAGGGAAAGGGAGGGGGAGATGCTCGTGGTGGAAAGGAAAAAGAAAAATAACAGATCCAAGCAAAAAGGGATTTGAATCTCAAATACTGCTCCCTGGCCCATATTACCCAAATCCCTCCAGCCTTGTCCGTGGCTGCCTCTTTTCTAGTTAAAAACAACAGGCAAAAGACCAAAACCATTTTTTTCCCCCCCACAACACTAGGAGTTGTTGAGTTTTGCAGATGCCATTAGGCAACAGAAGTCTAACACCGAGACTGATGCAATTAATACTTGGTGCTTCAAAACATTAACATAGCTATTTATATAAATTAGTAACCTTAAGCCCAGGCGGTAGCATTATTACAGCATTACTAATTAAATCACAATAAGCTTAGTTTGCAGTACTATTAATTATGAAGCTGACATAGTGATATTGGAGATCTGATTGGCCTATTGTCAGTCATTACCCGATCAGTAATGAACCAGACAGGCAATGAAAATCAAAGCTGACGTTCCAGCAGTGCTGTTCCCAGTTCCTGGGAAGAAGGGCCACCATTCCAGCAGCATCCTCCATCAAAGCAGGCAGGCAGCATGAACAGAGCTTGGGGCTGTGGGGAGGTATGTGGAGGAGGTTCTCTCCTGCCTCATCTGCACTCCTCAGACCCAGGAGCAAAAGTTACTCATTCCTATGGCTAACAAAGAAGTCATGGGCCTCTTTTGTGAGAGCAAGTGAACAAAGCTTTGTCACCTCTAGTGGAGTCTCTGACTGGAGTGGATTAGAGAATACCCTTCAGGGATTTTTTATGGCTAAGTTAGTGTACAGAAGAACATTGATGTGAACAGTCTGTTGTGGGCACCTCTGTGATAATTTATAAAGGGCTTTTCATGAAGAGCTGTCCAAATGTCTTTTTTAATGGAAAGGGCAGCGGGACAAAGCCACCATCTCAGGGAAGTGTCCCTTCACAGGCAAATCCTGCTGTGGCCACAGGCAGGGGAAAAAGAGGGGGTGTTAACATAAACCCAAGGGTGCAAATGGGGAGCAGAGGCTGCAGGGCTTTACACTGGCTGTGTTTCCCATGGAGCACAACACAGTCTGCCAGTGCAGAGGAAAGGCAGAGGTTGGTGATAGGAGGCTGAAGAGAAGGAGTCCAAGGTCAGGAGCCCACCAACCTCATAGGCTGGACCTACCTAGTCCAACCTAGTTAATTCTGCGATTCTGTGAACACAAGCTAGTCTGAATTTGCCCATCTTTAACATGGCAGTAAGACAGAGAACAAGGACACCTGCACAGCAGTTTTGGCCTCTGTTTTAGGTAGGAGATGATGCATTTACCCAAAAGAAGAGGTTTGGCCTGGAGACCCCTAAAAAGTGCTTCTTTCAGAGTTGCTTGGTGTTTCATTGTTCCAGCAAGACACCAAGCCATGGCACTCTCTCCTGTGTTACAGCAGTTCTCCTGCACAGCCACAGATTCTTGGAGCAAAGAACCCATAAAACAGCAAGAATGCACTCGATGACAGCCTGTGCATGTTTCATTAAAGTAAGAGCAAGTGATTGACAGGTGTCAGTTTAGTCTGCACCTGCGTCTCCTTTCCTGATGGACCTAAAATGATGAGCATGCCACTGAAATGGAAGTAAGCCAGCTGTCTTCCACTCCTGTTATCCACAGCAGTGATTCAAAGCAATAAAACACTCAGAGTTTGGGAGCAGGAGGCAGATCCTTCTCCCTGACTCAGAATTATCACCTCAACTTATGCCCACAAAAGGGAACCTCTTCTGAAAAACAAAGCAAAACAATCATTCAAGCAGGGGGAAAATTCTCATGGAAAGATTTTCTAGCATGGAAAGATCTGCTCATCTGATGGAATTGAAGAGAGAGCAAAGGTCTTGCTCACTTTTTGCACCAGTTAAAGGATTTGCAAGGTCCTGAGAAATTTGGGATCACCACTGGTCATTGGAGAGATGGCAGATACCAGCCCTCACTGCCAGCTGACAGATTTCTCATCTGTCTCCAGCCCAAGGGAGGCTTTTTGCCTCCTTTGAAGATGGGCAGAGGGATGCTGCAGGTTGTATTTCTACCCCACACTGCTTAATGTGTGGTGGCTGGTGTCAGAAGCTGCTCTGTGCTCACAAGCCAGATCTTGCTGGCACCTCCTCTCAGCATCAGTCTTAAAACACTGACCTGCAGCAACAACAAAGAAAGAAAACCTTGGCCTATCCAAAGGAAAACACAAAGAAAATGCAATCCCTAAATTAAACAGCACAAGGCTCCCAGGACAGGTCTCATGGTGTAAGTCTCTCCACTTTTTAAGATCACAGAGCTGACAGGGATTTTTCTCAGTGCTGCAGCATGTAGGGCCACAGCTACATGTTCAGGGGAGCACAGCATAGTCTGCTATAAATTACATGCTCTTTCAACAGAGCCTTGGATTCTCCACCAGCTGAGGTTGTGACCCTTCTTACGCCCTGATGAGAGAGCTCCTGGAGCCACAACCCTAAATCCATGGGTATTTTGCAAGGTTTAGGCTCTGCACACTGGGTACAAAGGAAGGGGTGAATACACTCCTTCCCTAGGTACTGACTTGTCGAGGCTTGTGTTCCTGCTGTTGCATAGGTCAGCAGATGGCACTGCTACATTTAGACTTACAGGGTTTTTTTCTTCTTAACGTGCAAATGTGTCTTTTTCTCGGAGAAATGCTGCATTGCTGTACTGCCTTCTCATTGCTGTTTGACTGCTCAAAGTCCAGTGCTCCCCGGGCTGCTCACAGCTCCCTGACCACAAGCTGCTGTTGGAAACTGGGTGATGATGGGACAGGTTGGAACTCAGGACTCTTTGCAGGCTGGATTTGGACAAGTCTGTTCCAGGGCAAGTAGAAGGACTATTGTGCTTAGATTATACTCCATTTCTACAGTGCAGATTGCTTGTTCAGAATTACCACTTCATAAAGGTGTGCTGTTAACAGTGTCAGTATCTTCAGCATTTCAGAGTGCTGACGTGTGCCTAGGAATGGCTGTGGTGGCTCGATTCCCCCTAGACCAACATCTGGTCTCTAGCAGTGGCAGTAAGGGGATGCTTAAGGAGCAGTAAGTACAGGTGACCTGTCCCCTTCAGAGTGCCCCAGCCATTTTCACCCTGGGGTTATCCTGAGCTGGATGCAATATCTCTGTTGTGCCCTTATTCTCCTGAAGCCCACCTTGCTCACAGCACAATATCCCTTAACAAGAAGCTTTGCTGTCAAACAACCTGTTGTATGAAGAATACACCCATTTTTTCTGGCTTTGAGCCTGGCTCCTGTTAGCTCCATTTGATGGTCTTTAGGATATTTAGCATTCAAGGGAGGGACTGGTCCCCTCCCACTCTCTTCATGCCACTGACAGCTTTGTAGCCCCTTGTCACTCCCCATCAGTTGCTGGAAAGCCAAAACACATGGAGGAGAGAGGGGTGAGAAGGAAAGACAAGCTCAGACAGCAAGACAAGCAGCGCGAAGCAGGGACCACGAGATGGTCTCAGCTCTCTACAGCCACACCTTTAAGCAGGTTCTGTCCTATCCCAACAATGATGGGGTGGACAGGGAGGCAGAACAGGCAGGGGATGGGCATGGGCAAGACGGGGCTGCTCATCATAATCCATAAGGGAGGATAAGAAGCCACTTTGCTGGAAGGGTTGCCAGGCTAGCCCACAGCATGGCTCAGAGCCAGAGCTGCTCAGAACACGAGGAGATGCCTGAAGATGTTGGCAGGCATTCTAAGGAGGTAAAGACTGAGAGCAAAGAAGAACAGGAATACCAGGGGAGAGACTTAAGCACATTTAGGCTTAATTTGCATGGGAAGACCCTCGAGGAATACCTGCTCTGTCAATCCCCAGACTGGGGCTGGAATCCAGAAGAAGCAGCTGCTTATCTAAGGCTGAGCTGGGAGCTGTCGGAGTCCAAGGAAGTTGGTAAGTAGCTATCAGTGAGCAGCGAGAGCCCTTGAGGAGCAGGAACACTGCAAAGCAGCAAAGACAGTGAATTTGGAAGGAAGCCTCAGTCTCTCAATAAAATTTGTGTTCTTTCCACTTTATGGTCAAGGAGTTGCTTTCGTCCCAGAGAGCAGGGAAAGCCAGCTGCTCTCCAAGAGCTAGTGCAGGTGTTTAGGGGGAGTCAGGTGGCTGCAGACACAACACACAGAGCTCTTCAGCAAGGCTGTTGCAGCACTGTGATGTGATATGTGGGTTCATAGTACCCAGTCTAACAGTGGGGTCCTTGTGCTAAAGCAAAATTCTAATAGAGCCCATCTCCCACACGCTGTGGTGCCCCGAGGGATAAGGCTACTGACCAATCCTTTGTCTCCCAAGGGGAACTGCTCTGGAAGAAGCTATTAGAGGGCCTTTGCTGTGCACTTCTGACAAGGTGAGTAAAACCTGGGCGCTGCTGGATGTCTGCTCAAGGGCCATGGGAGCAGCACCCCAGGGAGATGCTGCTGTGCTCAGGAACCTAGAAAGCAGAAGCAAGGGTTTAACAGAGGAGAGAGAGGCTTTGGGAAGAGTGTGAGAAAACACAGCTCCAGACACCAGAGGGGTGAATATAAAGGGTGGTTTGGTCCAAGGCTGGGCAGAGGTAGCCTGCTGGGTGTGTGGCAGGAGACAAGACTGCATTTAAATAGCCCTACTGTGTCATTGTCACATGCCCAGGGAGACCCGGCAGCCCCACAGAACAAATAGCCAGCACTGCCTTGAAGCTTCTGTAGCTCTTAAAAAACATCAAACACCATGACAGGCATGAAGTGCCAACAGCAAAGGGACACCCTTCAGCTCCTTGGATGGGGAAAAAGTACTCTGCATAGCCAAGCATATCCAAAGCTCCCTCGATTTCTTTGAAGGTCCTTGCTCACCCTCTTGCACCACTTTCCTGTTTTAATTTGCAGATTACAGGAGGAGGAAGGAGTACAGGAGCCAAAGGATTCTGTCAGGCTGCGTTGAAAGCAGCAGCAGCCGCTGTAGCAGCAGGCAGAACCCAATCAGAAATGACCTCACCAAGCTGCTCATCTTCTTTGTGCATTTTCATTCCTGGCAAAAGCCCTGCCAAGCCAGAGAGTTCTCTCAACAGGCCAGGCAAGAGCATCCAGCCCACAGGAGGAACCCACCATCACTGCAGCTGCTCATTAGAACTGGGACAGGAGGCTGAGCACAGGAGTCAGGACTGTTTTTAAGCACCCTGGGCCGATCTTAGAAAACACAAGGTGGGCATAAAAATATGCACTGTGCTTTCATAGATGATTACAGTTCTGTATCAGGCTGGTGAAGGAAGGAAGGCAGGAGCTGTGATATTAAATTAAAGGCTGCACAGAGAAGCATTGCTGAGCAGAAGTAGTTTTAGGGTACCTGGAAGGCATCACTGTTTTTAATCCTTGCAAGGGATTTTTACAAGAAACAATATGTTGCTTTGCTTTGTTTTGTTCTCCCTTGAGATGGGATTCAGATGCAATGCTGGAAAACAGATTTCATCCCGCCTGGCATTTTGGGCAATCTCTTCTGGAAACTCTACAGGTGTTGGGGACTGGATCTTGATTTGGACTTCATTGCTCAGGTATGAACTCAGAGTGGGTTTGGAAGGAGGTTTGGTTTGGTGCCAGGCCCTACACACAGGGAAGCATGGAGGTTGGCAAATACAGTCAAAAAACCCCCACAAAGACACCAGCTTAATACAGCTACAGATTTAAGCTCATCTTGGACTCCGAGACATTGAAAATAGTTTGTAAAACAACTCTAGTCTGGCTTTGACAGAAGATAGAAATGGTGAAGGAAATGTCAAAAGCAAATTGGACCTGGAAGCCAGTTCTCTAGAAAGCAGACAAAAAGAGAATTGGGAGGACAAAGAGCTGAATATTTGAGTCTTCTAACAGCAAGCAGTAGCTGTGCTCATGCCATGGGGATGGGCTCTGGGCTCTGTGTCACTCCAGTCCTGGCTTCCCACTCATCCAGAACAGGGGACTGTTTAGGCACATGGTGCTGGTTTCCTCCTTGCCCATATGCCTTTACAAACTGAGCTTCCCGGGGAACTCAGCGCAATCCTGGGTCCCATAGTTTAAATAATTCCAATGTGAGAACACCAATCCGCAGCAAAGACCTGTGCCCAAGACAAGCTGTGATGCCCTAGAGCACATTACTTGATCAAAAGATTACTAAAATAGTACTGGATATGAGACAGGCACTGGCAAGGCAGCATTCAGCTTTTGAGAAAACCATGGATAACCTGATGTTGACTAAAGTTTCCCAAACCTCCACATAAACTTCAAGCTTCAACTCAAAATGCTGATTCCAAGGCATATGGTTATGGCAGAAATTCCTCCTTACTGCCCTGTCTCCATGCAGCTGTTCTGCATTTTCTGCAACTCTCCATCTCCCAGCTGGGCTTGCAACAGCAATAATGTCTTGTTAATGAGGTCTTCTTGTCCAGAAGGATTAGCACTTGTAGAAGTGAGGAACCTGGACAGCACAAATGGGTCAAAGAAAATTATGACACCACCCTAGAAGTAAAGCCCAGGTGTGGAGAATGAGATGAGAGCAGGGAGCAAGAACAAGTTAGGAAGTAAGTGGATAAAAAAGGAGGGGTTTCACTGGGTGATGGTGAAAGATGACACACATCTTTGGTCAGTAGAAAATGCAGGTTAGTGAAAACGAGGGAAAGAAAACCAGCTTCAGGCCTTGGGATCTTCTTCCACCAAATTGTAAAATTCCTGTAAGTATGGCATTAACTGGCATATGATACTAAACTGTCATTCCAGCCACTGGGTGCTTTTATCATTCTCTCAGTTCCCTCCAGTAGCCTACTGCCCCTTTAGGCACCCGACAGGGTCACCCCAGCAGCGCTGTGCCACCTGCCGCAACCTCCAGCTGCCTTCCAGCAAATCAGTCCCTGTGGCTGCCCAGAGGCAAGAGGCAGAAAAGGAAGAGCAAGGGAAGAGGGATTATTTTGGCCTTTTTTCAAAGCAGGACAAGTGCTTAGTGTTAATATGCAGAATGCCTGTATATCTCAATTATACACCTCCCACAGGGGCCTATTACAGCTACCCTGGGCAGCCAACATGTGTCAGCAGAGCAAACATCGAAGGCTAGCCCAGTGTACTCCAAAAATAAAAGGCAGAGAAAGCAGGACATGAGCCTGTCGACAGCTGCTTCTTTTCTCCCCTGCCCCTTCCCCATGTGGTTTTCAGGTCTAGCTGCCAGGCCTATGCCTTAGCATTTTAACGTGTGCGTGAAATTCCAATCCCCCCGTCTCTCCCTACGTGGTGGAAATTGGGAAATTAGTATTGGCCCATCACAGCTTGTACAAGTACATGTTACAATTCAGTGTTGTTTGTTTTAAAAGGTTGGTTGGAGATTGGGAGATGGAAGAAAAAAATGGAGACTGGAAGGGAAGAAAACATTTTTCCAGTACAAGAATGATTTTTGGTGTACTGATTCCTCCCTGACAGACATATTATTCCCACAGCCTGGGTACCTGAAAGGCAGAAAAAAATTAAATACATCCTTAAAAACATATAAACCTTACCCTCAACAAAGATTTGTGCCCTGGAAGAGGCAAAAAATCCATGCAGTCTAAACACTTCTGTACTTTTGTTATTAAGTTCCACTTCAAGGTGCTCAGAAACAGCCACGGTGGAGAACAACGCAAACCGAAAGATGGATCAATTTGGCAAAGTGGGTCCTGGAACTGAGGACCCACTTCACTCTTAGTAACTCCTTTTAGCTCCTACATCTTCCCCTGTTTATTGCTTCCTCACCCCATCGACATTTGCATGGTACCACCAGAATATTCACTGAGCTGAAGTTCCGGGTAGAGTTTCACACATACGCAAAAACTGAAGAGAAATACCTTGAATGAACAAACCACGCGTGGGAAAAAGGAAAAAGCCAATTCTAGTAAATCCCTGACTGTGAATTTACTGGGAGCTGCCCAGTGGAGCTCATAGCTTCTGCTGGTTTTTGGCCAGCACTGTCCTCACACAGCACTGCCAAGATTGGAGCCCTGCTGAAACCTAAATGTAGAGCCACAGCTGACACCCTTCCAGTGGCAAGTGGGTTGGTGTGACAGGGATGCTGTGGCACAGAAACCGGGCAATTGTGTGTCCCTTCTGTTTTCATCTTGATTTCCTGTGACTGAGCAAGGGAGAAAAAACATTCAGAATTACTACAAATAAGTGCAAAACATTTTGAAATGCCCAAAGAAAATCCTGGTTACAGAGCAGCCTGTTGACTTTATGTGGCCCAGAAATAGCTCCTGTCTTCACAGATGTTTTCCTGACATATTATCCCCTGTATATTACTGCACTTTCTCCGAACTATCTTGCTCATCCTTTCACTGTTTGCTGTCATATCTTTCTATTATCTGAGAACATTGTATTGTTATCATTAGACTGATGCTTATCCACTCTTTGCCTTCCTTTTTATCTTACCTAGCCTGACTGCATTTCCGATCATGCAGGAAAGTGTTTGTTGGTCTGAAGAAATTCTTTCTGGCTATTATATTTTGCACTTCCAGGTTTCTGGTTCTGTTGGATAGAAAGTGTCTTTTTTTGTTACTCTCCACATATGGAGCTCAGGCAGCAAAAAGAAGTGAGCTCCACTTTAGGGTAAAGCCCAAGGGTCAGATTTAGGCTGTTCAGTAGCTGGCACTTCTGAGATGGTTTCATAGCTCCCTCCTCTTGCAATTCTTAAATCAAAGCCTTGAACTCTTTTGAAAATCTGATTTATTCAAAGCATCTGATGGAGAGGCAGAAAAAAGAGTTCTTAATGTGGCAGTCTCTGTAAGAAGAAGAAACCAGGTGATTTCACATTGCCATATTGCCTCAGTGGGGTTCCCTCCACCTCACGTGGAACAGGAAAGCAGCAGGCTACTGCCAGACTTGGCACTGAATGCTTACTGAACACGACAGAAGAAGCTATATTATCCCACCTGTAGGTATCTACAGCTCCTAGAGGGATGCCAAAGTGTCCCCAGAAGTGTATGGCCATGAGATGCCACTTCCTGTAGCCCAGCTTGGCTGCCACCAGACTAGTTCATCACCAACTTCTGTGTCTATAAGCACTAACAACCCCCTGTGTGATGAACACAAACACCACTGTGTCTTCAGCCTTGTGTCAGCCAGGGGCAACTCAGCTTCAGAAAACAGCTTCCAGCCTGAAGATGTTACAATAGTCTTTCATGAGGCTTCTGACAGTGCTTACATTACCCCAAACCTCATTATTTCCTCCATCAATTTCCCCTTTCTTGTATAAATTAGAGTGAATTACAGTATTCATTCAGAATAATGTATAGCCACAAATGGATTCACATCAGTCAGAAAGGATACGTTTATTCATGAACGCTTGAGTGTTTATTTCAAGAATATTAGTGGGGATAAATGAGCTTCAGAGATACTGGTGCTGTTAAGTAGCTGGGAGTATTCCTCCTGGAAGTGCACTTCAAGATTTTTCCAACGGTTCCTATTTATTACTCACACAATGGATTAGCTGAGCACTTCCACACACTTCCAGACAATTTTTGAATAAAGGGATTTCTTTCCTTTTAGTATGTCCCTCCCACCCATCACAGCAGTAGAAACAACTCTGTACAACATGGATGGCCACTCGTATGAGCAGTAAATCAGAAACAGATCTTACTCATTGCAAGTAAGAGCCATTCATAGATGGAGCAGCATTTGAATTTGGCTGCGCTGACTATAGTTTGAACAGTTGTGAAACTGCAAGTAATCAACACTTTAATAAAACTCATAATCTGCTTGCAGATAGTCTGGCAAGGAGAAAACTGCCAAAGGAGCTAAATCATTTGCAGAAATCATTTTCAGTGGATAATTTGACCAACTCCAACATGATGGTATTCATGTGCAAAAGCTCTGAAAAGCTTTTCTCAATGGTGTGCAGAAAATGACTACAGATTTCTTATGGCTGTGGATCAGAGCTGCTTTCGACGTTCATAAAGTAGAGACAGTATCTGTAGAAGACACCTGTCCAAAGACATAATCTGTTTGTGCAAACCACTGAGCTTCTCAGTTCTATGAAAGCTCCTGGCTTTGCAGTGCTGCAGCAGTGCTTTGCACAGGGCCTCCAAGTTCCAAGCATGCACCTAAAGTTTAGATATGTCACGTGAATATATCAATTTATTGCTATACTGAGTTAGATTCTGCCTGAAATCTGTAGCTACATGAGGCTACACACAGCAGAGTCTCTTGTTCAAAATACTTAGCTAATAGTTTACAGGGTGACTCAAAAATTTAAGAGGATTAGTAGCTGGAAACGAAGCCTTGCATCTATGCACTGCTTATTTAGTTCCACTCCAAATTTACAATTATCTGATGGTTGTTTGGTGGCTGAGGTGAACAGAATTGCCACCTCCAGACTCTTTTGTAGGAGACTGCTGTGTACTTATCACAGTCATCATCACCATCACAAATGGCTTGGCAGTGTAGCAGCTGAAAAAATCCTGCAAGGACCAGCAGCTCAAGCATGATCTCCCTGCTAGGGCTCCATGTGCAAAAGGCATGTGGGAGACAATTCTGTGGTGGGGGCCCAATTCTGTGATAGGATCCCACAGGCCACCTTAAACACCCTGCAGTGTTGATGGATGGCAGTTACTGTAAATTTGGAAACTGTTTAGGGAGCTGAATGGGAAAAGATCTTTATCCCATTTGAATTGCTGGGGCAACTGAGTCTCCCACTGTGGTATTTCCAACCTCCCTTGCAGCCTCTGTTCTGTGCATCAGAATTATTAGAATGCCCCATTTCAGTGAGTAAATTTTATTAACATGCATTACTATCACCTTGACCTTTAGTACTCCTTCAGTTGATTGGCTTACCATCCCAGAGCTGCATCCAGGTGGGATGGCAGGGATGGATGGAAAGAGCAGGCAGCTCATCACAGCACTGCCTCTGAGAAAGATCAGCGGGTTCTGCATCAGGAGAGAAACATTTACTGTCCCAGAGGTTATTCCCATTTGGAGCTGCCACCTAAACAGGGAGCTGGGACAAAGCAATGGATCCCTGTGATGGATGCAGGGAGGATCAGGAAGAATGGAAGGAAAACTGATCTAATGGTTTCGCCTTAAGGAAATAAAAGTCTGCATTTTGGGCAAACAGCCAAGCTGGGGTTGAATGAATAGGCAAAACATGAACAAGGGTGTTGACCTGTTTCTGGGGAGATCATTCTCTCTTCTCAGGGAACAGAACAGAAAACTTGGAAAACATTGTTTTAGCACCTGGAAATGGATCCTCAAGGGCATTGGTAGAGAGTGTCCTGGCCTAAGCTTGGGACAGCTCTGGGCAGTAACACTCGTGATGTCATCTGGAAAGATGGTCTGGGATAGCAAAGGACTTGCATGCAGGGTTAGGGAGTAAACAGAGGGCAGCAGCAGCAAGTTGACAATTTTGGCGCATCAGATGAGCCCAAAGTAGCATCCTAGGAGCTGTGTAGATACCCCTACTGAAATTCTCTGTTTTTATTTCTTCTGCTGAAAAGGCACTGAATATTTTGATTTTTCTTTCCCCTGAAGAAGAGGAAAAATAAATCAAAATGGCTTCTTTTGAAGCATTTACACCCACTGACTTTAGCAAACTTGTATTAAAAAGACAAGGAAAGGAAAATTCAATAAAGTAAAAATAAAAATCCATTCAAATCCCATAGGTTTTTACACATGGAGCTTATTTGCAGAAGGTGAGCAGTTAGAGCCAAAGTCTATAATCCTACATCATGCACAGCTCTATTACAAGAGGACAGTGGTCCAGCCCTGCATCAGCTTGGTAAATAACACCTGGCTTCAGGACAGAGACTCCCTTCTGGGAGGTGAGAGCCCTCCGCCCATGCTGACTTCACTGGGCAGCCTCCTCCAAGTGCTGCCTGAGGAAACAGGGCCTTGTTATTTTTTGGATGCTGACTGCCCTCAAAATTCAGCTACTCTAAAATATCTCTCCCAGAATCCATGCTGCTGACTCCAGAGTGATGGAAAGTGCCTGGGCCCCAGCTCAGGCAATCGGGGATCCTTCAACCCTGATCCCCCTACGTCCATCCTACAAGGGCCTGCAGACACAGAACTGATCAAGGAGGGGTTTAATGGCAAAAGAGGTTAAACTCAGATGATGTCAAGGAATAAGAGCTGATGTGACTGCAAGCTGCTGGGTTTAGTCTAGTTTGTTGCAGCAATGTGCCCCATGCACAGCTCCACTGGGGCCCACACCAGTGGGTTCCAGTAAAACTGTGGTGCCTTCTTCCCCTCTCCCAGCTGGTGCCAGTTGTCCCGATCCAAGGTCTCCCTGGGTGCAGATTCAGGAGTTTGGATCACCCTGGCATAGGAGGAACATCCTGATTTGGAACTGGCATGTTTTTGGACACTGGGGTGATCACACTGCTTCCTGCTCATCACCAGGTTTCTGCCCCTCTGACCCTGCCCAGCCTTCAACCAGGTTTTCCAAAGGATCTTTTTCTGCCACAAACAAGGCTCCTTGGGGGCCATCTGCCCAAACAAGGCTCCTAACCTGGCTGCAGATTGGACCTGGCCCTACCTTCGCATCTTTTCACCAGCTTAGGATGCCTCTGGGTCTTCTTTGCCTGCCTCCCTTTCTCATTCACTGCTCCCCAGAGGACAATAAGCACTTTAGAAACCGCTTTAGGGATTCTCCACAAGGATAAAACAAGGAAACCCAGAGACAACAACCTAATCAGCAAACAGCTGAGCCAGGGATAAATTCACATGGAAAGTCTGTGTTTGTTTATTACTAATGGGTAACAGAGATGATAACCTTTTAATCCAAAACCATAATGAAATATGCATATTTGTTAATGTGCAACTATAAAATGCAAATCTTGCAAACACAATGGAGAAGGGCAAAGAAAGTACTCAGCACCAATACTAATTTATTCCTTTGGCTTCAGACATTTATTCAAATTGAGTTGTGTGTGTAATATAAAGTCAAATGAATATGTAATTGTAATGTATATGTATAAACATTTTCATCTCAAATATGCAAACTGTTTATCATAATAGGAAGTAATACATATTTTGCCAAATAAAAGGTTACCTATTAAAATATTTTTACACTCTTCCCACCCCAAGCTTTTGTGCTCTCTGTAAAAGCTCTATTAACATAGAGACAATTTCTGATTTTCCCTTTTGAGTCACGCTACCCAAATTCAAAAGATTTAAAGTATTAACAAAGTAGAATCAGAAAGACTTTTACATGAAGATTTTCCCTCTCACTCTCCTCTTTTCCAAGCTATGCAGAAATTGCTCTCCTAAATATCAATTTAAAACATTGGGTAAAAAGCTGAGCAATTTTCCCCTTCTATTTCCAGCCCCCAAAGAAACAGCTTTCCCCTGTTGCTGTCAGAGTAACTACATATTCATCTACATATTCACGCAGTAGCAACTAAGCTTTACTGCTAGTCCTGGTCACCACTGCTTTTCTAAACCATCTCTCTGGCAGTTTGGCAGCCTGAGAGCTAGAACCAGCTTCACACACTGTATGTGAGAAAATCTGAATCAATTTGTGAATATCTGATTTGCAAAGAAACCAGGAAAATAAAGATTCAAGACAAATCCTCTTTTCCTAAACTCACCTGAAATCAAATCTCTTCCTGTGAAGGAAAAGTTGAGGTCGTTTTCCTTCTTTTTTTCTTTTTGGGACAATCATGCTCATGATTCATGAGCTATTGAGCCATGAGGAGTATTTCTGTCTGAAATTTAGCATGGATTAATGGTCTAAAACTTGAATGCACTGACAGGAAGTCAACAACAATATTTCCATTGGCTTCACTGAGCAATGGACCAGTGGAGTCAGAGCAGAGCAAAATGAATTTTGTAATCAACCTCCACCCATTGCTTCTTTCGTCTCTCCTTACTCTGCTATTCACTTTCGCACTGCTGCCATAACTCTGTGCTGCTTTTATTCAGTCCTGCCTGGTGCATTCAGCATTTTCTTCTCTTGTCTTCCAAACAAAACATTTCCCACCTCTTTGTGTTTTCTGACTCTCCCAAGGACCAGAGCCATGTAGCAATAACCAGAAGAGAAGAGGAAATCCCATCACTATTTATAGCCTCAAATTCTATGAATTCAGGAGTTCTAGAGAAGCACAAAAAGTGCTGGTGGGTAACTAAAGCTGAGTAATTTTCCATTCTCTTTTACACATACTCTTGAAAATGGAAGGAAAGGTAATTTTGATGCAGGGCTACAGCATAATCCCATGAAATCAGTACAGGGAGTGCACAGCTTTTCTCTTTCCCCACTGCCCTGAGCCAGACTAACACAGCCTTACAGCAACATGCCCAGGTCCAGAGGTTCATCCACCTCTGGCATGAAGGTCCAGCTCCCTGCCCAGCCAGGAGTCACCATCCTTCTTGCTAATGTGATTGATCCCTGCAGGGTGGTTTACAATTTCCTTGCTGAAAGCTCTCCAAACTCCAAAAAGACTTTGGCAGCACTCCCCAGGGCATCTACTAAAGTTCTTTAGAAAAGCAAAGTGGGTCCCTTTTCTCCCTAGCATTTATTTGCCCAAATAATTTACAAGGAAAGCAGCCAGAAAGCACCATGCTTAACCTGTTTCTCCCCACTTGCACCATCCACAGAGACGATGCTCTGCAGACAGCTTGTGTAGGAGAAGAAGTCTATTTGCTTTTGAAGAAGGGGGGTGAAGGAGCAAAGGAGAAAAGCCAGCAGGCCAAATGAGAAGCACTCCTCTAGAAGTCTTCCATCATTTAAGACTCATAAATCATGATGCAGATTAATGAGAAATTAATGCAGTGCAGAAATTACTGGGGATGCTGTCAGTCAGCAGCAGGAGTGCCTGTATGCGAGACAAAGCAGTGAAAATCTCCAAAAAGAGAGAGGGCTCAGCAGCCTGGACCATTTCTTTAATGAGGAAAGACAGAGAGGTCAGCATGGAAACAAGATAGCATGTGGCTGCATCAGGGAGACAAGGGGCACTATTTAAAAATCCTGTCAGAAGACTCTCTGGACGGATTTGTATTAAAGTCTTATTCATATCTTCTAATGAAAAATCCTCCCGCATCAAATCATAATATATAAGCCTTAAAAGAGAGAGAGTGAGTGTGTGTGTGTGTGTGTGTGTATGCACAAGAGCAGAGGGGAGGAAATCAAAGGAGTAGAGGTTAATCTCACTATGCACCTTTTCTGTTTGGGAGAAAAAATAACAGACGAGGAAAATAGCCTTCTTTACCTCCTGTCCTTTCTCTGCGATCCTCCAGTGACATTATTTTAAGCATTTAACTTTCTGATAGCAGTTAGGCTGGTCACATTTTCCCTTCATTTAGTGGCAGGTTTTGAGTGCATCATTTAGTGCTGCAGTGGAAGTGATGGAGCATGGGTTTGATCGATGACTCACTTCCCTGCTGCTTGGGCTTTGGGGGCTAACAAGTATCTTACCACATTGCTGGTTCAAGTACTCTGAGGCTCTCTGCAAAGCAGGGCATGCAAAGGTGGGGAGAGGGTAAAAACTGATCTTCCTTCTTATTATTTCACATTTAAGGGAGCTGAGTACTGTCATCTTCTAAGATAAATTTTCTCTGCTCCTCCATGGAAAGTGTTCTCACTATGAGTCCAAGCCAAGAAAGTGTAAATTGAGTCCCAATGTCCCATCTATGCAGATTTGCAAAAGCAGTGACAGAAACTCGTGGGAGTGATTTTGGGGAACGTGGCTGTTCCACAGCAGGTAGGGAGTCTTTATGCAAATTCTGCAGCAGTACCTTCAGTTACGGCTCCTGTTGGTCCCACTGCCCGCAGGGTGCCTGTAACCAGCAATGGCTCTGATGGAGGGTTCTCTGTTGTGCACAGACCAGCCAGTGGCAGCTGATGGTATCAGCAGAGAGGAGCATCCAGACAGGGCCACTGTGGATGATGAGTGGATAGCGGGAGAGCGCTCTCACAGCCCAGGCAGATGGCAATCCAGAACACGGGTGGAAGTCAGGTGGACAGCAGTGCTCAGACACCATGGGGATGGGCATGGGAAAGGAATGGAAAGGGAGCAGAGGATAAATGAGGATGAATGCTCAGCTGACTCAAACGTGAATACACCCAGATGTCACAGCACATCATACCTAACAGAACTATACACCTTCAGTTTAACTCCTGCTTGGTCCATCCAGGTTTTCCAGCTCTATGACAGGGCTGGAGGAAAGCTGGTATGTGGCCTCAAATGTTGAAGCATTTTGGGAGCACACTGAGGAGAATACTGACCGTTGCATTTGTGTGAGTTGTATCAGGGCTGGAGATGGTGTCTGGTTGGATCTGAGAACCAACCAGACACCAAAGCACACAGATTTTGTTACAGGCAGCTCTTACTGCAATACGAAATCCCTGCTGACCAGTGGGTACTAACATCTCATGTATTCCAGCTCTTATACACTCTCATTTTTCATTCAGGGGGGTGGTGACTCAGGTAGAATGGAGTTTCTTTGAGCCTACGGGCACCACAAGTCCCTTAGACACCAGGCAAGCCCTACATTTGTGTAGATATCCCCTCTGACAGCTTCTTCTGTTTTTAAGAGATGTAGTCTTTAATATTGCACCATCGGGTAGAACATCTTTTTTTAAAATCTGCTCACATGCACACATGCACAGAGGATAAAATACAAGTGGGGAAAAAGAAATCACAAAAAAGACTCTATTTATCAAAAAAACAATGGCTCAGTAGTGGCAGTGAAATAGAGATATTGTTACTTAGCGATAATAAGGGAAAAAAGCCATTGTCAAAATGATAAGGCCATTTCTGTTGTCTCCCCAAGTGATAATATCTCTGCTACCACTAGTGCCTGAGTATTGTTAGGATATTTCATGGCAAGTGTTAGACAGAATAAGTTATTCACTGAGCCCACAGCAAACTCCAAAGCCTCCAACTTCACCTCCCCCCATATCCCTGTTCACACAACAGCATCTTCTTTAATACCTTTGCAGCAGTGGTTTCTATTCCCCTTGGCTTTTCATCTGCTTCTGTTTAAATATAACACTGCTACTAAGTCGGTTGACAAGGTACCTTTCACTGATAAGTAGCCCAACTTTGTCTTGCGATAGGTCATCAGAAAGCCAGACTATCACATCTTGAAAAATGTAGGAAATGCTGGTAAAAGCGCCAGTGAAATGAGTTAGGGTAAAGAAAGAGGAAAAAAAAGGGAAAAAAAGTAATAACATTGTAAGAGGAATACCGAGAGCAGCTGAAAATCTCTGGCAGACGCCCTGATGATCTTGTAGAGTCTAGAGATAAAACTGACCCATCTGCTCAGGAGCAGAGGTTGTCCTCTTGTAGGGCTTTGACACAAAGGTGCCTTCAGAGGAGCTTTCATTATCTCATTGCAGGGGGAGCCAGCCCCACGGCAGCTCCAGCCCCACGGCAGCTCCAGCCCCATGGAACCTTCAGCCGCCCCAGTCTCAAGCAGGAGCCAGCAGAGGGAAGCTCAGCACTGCCCAGCCAGTCACTGCCTCCCTGCAGCAGTGAACAGAAAGGGAGTGAAGAGAGGAAGAAAGTCTCATGCAGAGGACAAATATTCCTCTTTTGTTAAATATAATTTCCTTTTCTATATATATCATCAACATCACCACCAGCTGATGGAAACCACAGGGTCCCTGTTGCCCGCAGCAGTGGTTCTGCAGAGGCTTTTTTATCTTGCAGACCATCAAGAAAAAGCAATGAGGGTTGGCAGAACAGTGCAAGGAGGGTTTAAACCACCACAGAGGAGCCTCTCTGAGCAGAGGCTGTGTGCTGCCCACGCCAGGCATGAGAAGCTCTGCAGGTCTAGGAGTCACTGCTTGGGAAACAATGCTTTCCAACAGCTCCTGCAGGAGGGAGAGCAAGCAAACCTAGCCAGGAAAATGTATCCAGGCTAATAAATCTGAAAGCAGCCTCATCCCGTCCAGGGAACAAGGATCATGATTTTGTACTGGGTCACACATCCATGTCCACACTATTTGGGGCCAGCAGCCTGTTTCCTGCCTGTGTTCTGGGAGACAGCATTCTACCAGGGGCTGTGTCTTAGCAGGAATGGGACAGGGAAAATACAGTGTCCTGGGCAAGAGACACACAGTTTCTTGTCTCATATGCCATTCCTAAAATCTGGCATGGCATAGTGTCCTGGAGACTTCCTTCCAATTCTGAAAAAAGGTCTGTTTTCCAGAATTGTACTGGCCACTGAAGACACACAGTAGTATGTCTAATTTTTAAGCACACCTTACAGCCAGTCAATAAGGAAAATTCCAAATCTTGGAGGAGAAAATTGCTCAAATTATAAACTTTCGGTGTTCAATATTTAGTAATTCGTGGGAAAAAAACCCAAAAAAATCCTCCAAAAAACAAACAAACAAAAAAGAAAATGAACAAATAAAACAAAACAAAACAAAAAGCAGCAATTCAAACACAGAGCCATCTTCCTCACTTTTCTCTACTGTGGTTGAACGTAAGGAAACTGAGTTCCTGGCACACTTTTGTGAGTCTCACTTTAAAAAGCTTTTGTTGGAGGTGGATCTTTGCCCTGTCCTCTGCAAAAACACAAGCAGCCGCAGGCAAGTAAAATGCAGATTGTGGCTGGATGGCCAGCGTGCAGCCAGCTCTGGGGCTGGGACACGGCGCTTCATCACCCACACAGCACACGTGGCTCCAGAGTGAGGACTGGGCCTGCCCACCTGGGCAGAGCCATGATAAATGTT
This sequence comes from Oriolus oriolus, assembly GCA_013400235.1. Classification (NCBI taxonomy): domain Eukaryota; kingdom Metazoa; phylum Chordata; class Aves; order Passeriformes; family Corvidae; genus Oriolus; species Oriolus oriolus. The sequence continues at coordinate 466,364 of VXBT01012324.1, read as the reverse complement.
TACAAATTATCTCCCAAATGCCTTCACCCCCTTCTTTGGAGGCAGCTAGTGGTGCCACTAAAAATAAATGAAAAAACAAAAAGATCAGCATCCCGCAAGCTCCCCATGGAAGGTGACTCGGGAAGCTTCAGCAGCAAAGGCTGTGGAGGAAACAGCCTGGAGAAGATTTGGGGTTTTTTTTCTTTTTCCTTTTTTTTTTTTTTTTTAAATAAATATTTGAGGCACAGCATGGGAGTTGAGCAGCAGTGTGGTAAGTATATCAAACAGAGAGAATCCCCAGATTATCCGCTCTGAAGGTATTAGCTGGGTGCGGAAAACAGCCATCTTGAACCCTTGGAATTAGGAAGGGTGCAAAAATATGGAAAAGTAATAAATAAGGTGTGAAACAGCATCAGGAATAGAAGAATCCCTAACAAGCCATCTGAATAAACAGGATGAGAAAAATCAGCATTGGTGCTGCTGCTGTTGGCTGGCTCCCTTCTCCAGTCATTCTCCCTACCCCTTTCCTGCACCCTTACCTGCTTTTGAAACCAAGCTGGCAGAATGCTGTGCAGCTAATCAGGATGGGGGGCAGCTGCTCTCTTCAAACAGTTCCTGAAATGCCTCACTGAAGTCATCCATCTCCTCTTTGTCTCCAGTTTGCATCTTCCTGAGGCCTTTAAAAAACAGGGTGTAACGTGGAGCTTAACAGTTGGCAAAAAGTGAGCTTGTACATTTGCAGATTGATCTCAGAATGATCAAAGATAAATAATCTCCCCGGCGCTCCTTTGTAAAAGCTAATGAAACCTGGGGGGGAGAGGGAGGGAGACAGTGCAAAGCAGGGTTCCGGTTTCCTGGATTTTTTTGATCACTTCATTGCAATTACAGAAAGAATTTTTCCCACCCATCCCCCTCTTCCTGGCACCCTCATTCCCCTCATCTCCAGTAAATACATTTAGATAATTAGAGCCACTGCATATAACCTGGTGATAACAGCTCCCCATTAGTGCAGCACCCTCTGGTCTGGCTGTCTGTGCCCACCCCTCACGTACTTCGTGGGCAAGTGCACACTGGGCGATGAGTGTGGGTGACCTCAAGGAATAGAGAAGGTTCACTTCCCTCTCTGGAAAGCTCCTGTCCCAGCTGAGGCTTCCCTTCCCTCTCCTGGTGCCGTGGGCAGGAGTGAGCTCTGCTACAGCTCAGGCACTGGCAGGGCCCGGAACTCTGCTCCTCCCAGAGTGGAAAGGGGAAAACTCCTGACCCAGCCTTTGCTCCCACTTGTCCTTCTTGGGCATCTTGATGGATCTTGGAGCGGGCTGATAACTGTTTTCACAGAAAACTCTGATTTGGCACAATCCCTGGAAATTAAATAAAACTACAAAATTAATGGTGCTATTAATGCCATCCCTGGGAGGAATAAAATGTCTCAAAGGAATCTTTGGTTAGCTTTTTAGCCTGCAGCCCTTCCTGACATCTTTGGGTTACCTATCCTGCTCACACAGTGCTATAATGAGCATCATTTCCAGATCAGCCATAAGGGGCACTGAAGGATATCTTGTGAAAGTTCATGCTACTCTCTTAGCTTTGCTAATTCATTAAGCAGAAGGCAGATGGAAATACTGCTTGGAGAACAACCATGAAACATTACAAATCCTTGAGTTTAAAGTCTTTCCTTTCCAAACTTCTAACAATTTTTCAGTGTTCATAGGCTGTGCATAGGCAGACAGATTCCATGTCCATAGATTCAATGTTTCATACACTGAAAAGCTTTTCTGCCTTTCACATGGGGAAGAGACTCGTAAGGAAACAGAGCACTTTTAATTCACGTTCTCCATGAGCATCTGAACCAACACCGGGACCAAATCCAGGCAACAGCACAGTATGCCCGTTTTCCCTGCGGGCTGCTCCCAACTCCCAGAAACAAGTTGCAGTGCCAGCACTTGCAGAGCTGGACCCAGTCTGAGCTTCACACGTGAGCTACTGCCACATTCAAATGTACTTGGTAAAATAAAGAATTCATAGTGGTACCTCTCCCACCAAAGCAGAAGCAGAAGTGACCCAAAGACTTTGATCCTGTAGTTCTGACAGCTGTTTAGACTCTACAAATATGCCTGGCACTCTGGTCTCTGCTGGATTTGACAGACTTTATCCAAACTTCAGAAATCATCTCTGAATATTGATAGGGAGGTTTTAGTGGAAGCATTCAGCTAAAAACAAGCCAGCAGAAGTGAGGGAAAGAAGGGAAAGAAAACATTAGAAAGGGTCATGGCTGGATTTGCTGAACAAATGAGCTCTCTGGTGACTATGAGATCTCATCATACTCCTCTCAATTTTGTTGTAGGAAGCAGCATAAGACAATGAGTGACCTTCAAATACAGTGTGGAAATATGCAGGCTGACTCTCAACAAGAAAACCCTCCTGAAAGGGTATAATCAGATTTCCCCAAAGGAGATCTTTTTCTATGTTGCTGTTTAATCTCTCCTACCATACAGCCATGTGTACTTTTGAAATAGATCGATCATGCATTAAAAAAAAAAAAAAGGAGGCTATGTGAGGAGGTTTGTGCCTGCAACACCAGCTGGAGTGGAGCAGGGGATTGATCAGAGGCAGACACAGCTGGCCTATCAATTCCTCGAGCGGTGTGGTACAGGCAGTGCAGGTAAGGGTATCCAGGCAGGCAGTACATGCAGACCCACTGCTGAGCATCCCACCAGCTGCAGGCAGCCAGCCCTCCCCACCTCCTCACATCTCATTAAGGTCGTGCTTGCTGTAACCACTCATCGAGGCTGCAGGGACTGGAGGCTGCTCAGGAATGAGGGATGAGGAAATCCCCCTCCCCAAAGCTTTTGCTCTCAAAACCAGCAGGGAAAATGATGCTGGGAAGGTGGGAATCAGCCTGGGTTTGGGGGGAGAGGCTTCAACCTCAGACTGCAAAGGTGGTTTATAAGGAACCGCTCAGCCAGTTCCCATTCTCTTCTGATGGGATTTAACTGCTCAGTTTTAAAATGGTTTCAGACCTTCAAGTCAGAACAGGGGAATCATTCCCACTAAAGACATATGCAGAATATTTTTGAAGCTAAATTTACCCAGGGCCAAAATCATCTGAGAGAGGTCATTTTTCTCCAGGGGTAAGAATGATCAAGTCCTTTAAGCAGTTATAACATCAGGTCCTAACCCTGCGTTCCTTTCCTTCACCATGAAGCTTTTTACCTGTGTCCTTTAGGGTTTAACTTTCACCCTGCTTTTATAAGGAATGAAGAGTGTGGGCTGGGTCTCTCTCAGATCTGTTTTATCCACTGCATCCACCCTGACATAAAGACAATATGTCCCTGAACGATTAAAAATTAAATCCCAGACTGGTCAGAGCAGGATCAGACACAGACACAGTCTAACTTTACTCACTATGGTTTACTTTTTTTTTTTCCTTGTTGTCTTCCTGCAAACAGGTCCCTGGGCTTTTTGATTTATACTTTACCATCTGAAATGCATAAAAGATGTCGTGCTTTTGCTCCTCCATGAATCTTCCACAATTCTGTTCAAAATTTTACTGAAGATGACATGACAAATTACTGCCCGAGTCAATTTGTGCTGGAGGAGGGCATCATTAAAAAAACAGAAGACTTGTGACACCAAAAAGGAGTAAAGAAAGAGTGGGGGAAACAATGAGCTCACGACCTGTTTGAATATGTCACACTCCAAAGGCAGCGCTACCAGGATGAGACTGGCAGACTAATTACCCACACAGCAGATTCGCTGATTTAGGGGAAAGGGAGAATTCAAAAGCTCATTTGACCCATTCAGTAGCACTGCTCTATTTCTTGTTATCAGTTTTGGAGAGAGCAGAGGAGCAGAAGGAGGTAGGGTGGTTCACAGCATCACTCAGGGCTAAGCCTCTACAGCCTTCCCATGTCTCCATTGCTGTAACTGTGCCCTGGTCCCCTCCTCTGGCAGCCCCTTCTTGTTTCCTCACCTGACTCCAACCCCAAACTTAATGGGCAGGTTGTTGGAGTGAGAGCTCCTCTGAACCCAGGCCCAGAGAAAAGCCAAAGCACAGGGGTTGAATTAAAACCTTTGGATAAGCTGAGATACATAGAGTCACACCAAAGTGAAATAGAAGTATAGATTTTTAACTTTTAGTAGAAATATATGCGAAGTGCTTTAAACATTGAAAAGCTGCAGCAAAGAGACCTAAAACACAGTTCTTACTGTAGCAGTGTTACCTTTTCACAGAATTTCTTTACTTTAGACAAAACATAGATGGAACTATACTGCTCACATTTTTTAGATAGAGTGTTCACATAAACAATAAGAGCTGATAAAAACTATATATGCAAATCTGTGTAATACCCGTGCAACACTTGTGTATGATTTACGACTATTGGAATTAGACCAGGATAGGTTAAAAAAGAAAAACTAAAATCGTGTGTCAATTTTATCGGTCAATTAACAAATATAATCCACACTTCTGTAAGTTTAGGAAAGAAGAAGAAGCTGTTTTTACTTGCTGTTTGCCTGCTGCTGCTGCTGTTACTGCTTGGCTTTATCACGTATCCCCTTCGAACTCTGCCTTCAGAAAACTATGGGACTGAAATAAAGAACTTCAGCAGCACAGCAGCCTCCTCTGCTCTTTCACCCTCGTCAGAAAGGGAGGGTGTCCCATCAAAAGCTCAACAGAGAGACCATTTGATTATGGCAGGTACTTCACTGCTTGCACTGTATAAAGGAGGGTTTTGTCTTTGGTGCAGCTAAGATCAGTCAAGCAACAACAGGTAATTTGATATAAAGAGCAAAATAAACGTGTAACATGTTCATTTTATTTTCCCAGTGAAAAGCACCATGGTAAGCAGTATTGTTATGAGTCATGTTGCCATGTGTTCCTTCTCCCACATCTTTCAAAGGTGTTGGAAGGAGAGCTTGTTTCTGTAGTGAATAGTGTCCCTGGTGTTTGCTTCTGTATCTTGTTTCAACACTTTCTGCAGACAGAAAACTTGTATCCCTGTTGCAGTCCTGGGGACATTTTTCTTAGTAAACAGCGATTTTCACCACAAATGCCAAGGTATCAGCCGGGGTCAAATTCTGAAATACTTGTGAAAATACCTGATTTCACACACGGCTGCTAGCAAAGTAAATATTAGCTAGGTTACCCACAGTCCTGGATAACACTTGGATCTGGTATGTTTGGTCTCTATTGGTCCTACAGGAATTTTACCCAATTTATTTTATTTACTAGATCCGTAGCCATTCTGAAGTGCCTGATATCATGTTAATTTAGTGTTTCAATTTCTCACCTAGAACCGAATCATTTCAGGGGTGACTTTGTACTTCACCTTTCACTTCCTGAGAAAATCTGTCATAAATGGTACTTTTGCACAGAGATTACACATTTCAGCAATTAGAAGATCCTGAGTATTATTTCTGTTTACACTTGGCTTACTGGGAAAAGAAAATGCGAAAGAACACATGGGGTTTAGCACAAGCAAAATCCAGTGATCTTTTAAAATCACTGCACTAGGCTTAACAGATGCACCCTGCCTAGATGCACCTGGAGTGCTGCTGAATTTACAATACACAGAATGTCTGGCTTAAAAAGTCTTCTATTTTAGGTAAAGTGACTGCAGGACACAGCTGCTGTGCTAGCAAACGTACCAAGTGTACCTTAATGGGCATGGTCTGCTATGCACCCAACCTGTGTCCAGGTAAAAGCCAGCTTGGCTCACAGCCAGATCTCCTCCAGTGATGTTAAACTGCAGCATTTACCCAGTGGCTGCTTCCATGGAGGCTCCCTGTGGAAGGCCCTGCAAGGTGTGTTGCATCCTAAGCCCACCTGGAATTCATGTGATCCCATTAGGACTTCCTCAGACCTTTCTAGCCCACTGTTAATTTTCAGAACATTTGAATTGGAAAGGGCTTCCTGAACTATTGAGTCCCAGACCTGTGTCACTGCCAGCACTAGGTCATTCAGCACAACTTTGACCTCACTGTCCCTTCTGAAAAGGAGGTGGTGACATTGTTATGTGGACCTACGTTATGGTGACATATGTTATGGTGGATCTAATGATGAGAACATCTTAATTGCCATCCTAAACTTACCTGTAGGTGACTTGGCACCCTTTTTCCTATTTGAAAGACATTTCTAGCACCTGCATATTCCTTTACTCATGTCTGTTGATCCCCGTTCTGGTGTTCATCTCTCAGACCTCTCTTACCCCTCCTTCAAGAAAAGAGCAGCCCAGTAAACAGAGTGTAACAGGAAATATGGGACTAATAGGGAGAGATTTTACCCTTGTTTCTTTCACAGCTGGAGAAAGGCCCTGGAGAGGGAGGTGCAGGCTGGAGAAGAGAGCCTTCCCAGAGCAACTGAGCCAGCAGGGATATCAGATCACCCTGGCTCTCCGATGGCTGCTGCTCTAAGGAGGATGTTTGGGATGCAGGGAAGGGTTGTGCACCTCGAGGCAGTGCCAAGGAGTGCTGGGACAGCAGCCGAGAGAGGCAGCGGCTCAACTGGTCCCAGTTTAAGTGGAAGCCACCGGTGCTACTGCAAATCACTGTCAGCAAGGGTCAAGTCCAGGTGCATGCGTCCAAACAGCTGCAGGAAACAGCAGCAATCGCAGACCTGCACAGGGCAGCAGAGCCTGGGGAGAAAGCAGGAAGGAGAAATGGGGTTCTCTTGCAACCTGGCCTGAGATGAACTTCTGGATGGCACTTGGGTTAGAGCATTGTGCCCCCTGCATTTGCATCTAACCGCTGGTCTCCACACATACCTTCAGTTGACTTGGTCCCTCCCCTCCCCAATTCCCACCTCTCTCCATCTTTAGGTGTCTCACAGCTGAACACAGCACGAAGTGCATGCCCGCCCTCTCCATTATTCCAAACACCCCCTTCTCTTGAATTCCCTTTTTTCCATGAGCAGCAGTTGAGGACACAGTTTGTCTAAAAGCTGTGATGCAGTATAAACAATACCATAAATAGACTTCAAATGACCCAACAGGAGCCTGGTACCCCTGAAAGATCAAAAGCACTTTTCTCACTTCTTCACACAGAAAAAAAGAAGCCACCTGCTCTCGCATGCCTGCAGCAATCACTGCCTGAGAGGGTTCTCTGCAACAACCTCCCCATTCCCTTGCTCCAAAGCTTTCCTTCTACCCACCTTCAAGCCCCTGAGACTCATGCCATGTCCATGTCTTCTCTGCTAACCTGGTGGTGGACAAGCACTGCCCTCAGCATTCTGGATGTGCATTCACTTCCCTTCTCTCCTGCATCACTGGAGGGGGCTGTAACCTTCCAGGGTTGCTTTGTTTTACTGGAAGTAATGCTCCCCATCTTCCAAACTCCTCCTAGCCTGGTTTATCTATTCTATGCACATGCTGTTCTCTAATAACAGTAGTGCAAGCCCAGTAGCAGATTTTGTCATCTTTCAGGAGGTAGCAGATAAATTAGATTGGATGTTCAGCCCCATCATGGAGCAGTAGACCTGCAGGACCTCTGGTGCCTGCAACTTCACCCTGGGCACACAGGCACAGTCCTCATTTAACCCTGAGACTTTTTACTCCTTTCTGGTTATTACTGTGTAGCAATTCCTGAGCAGAGTCAGCTGTCCTGTTAAAACGGCACCTAAACCAGATGTTTGTCACTTTTGCTCACCCTGAGCCTGGCTGAACTCAGAAGAGTCGCCCTTTCTATTGCCCAGTCTCACACCTGTGGAAACCAGGCTCCAAGAAAGGACAATCCTTTCAAGGCTTCTCTTAAAACAAGGGATGCTTAACAAGTCATCCTCTCCTTTCACCTGTAGTTCTTCTCCTGGAAGGAGGCATGAATTACTAAGTACCTGGGGGAAAAGGCTGTCCAGGAAGGCTCCTTTTCTTTAGGTTTATACCTGAAACTCAACAGTACTATCCACCCTGCCAGGAAAGAAAAGCAATTGGCAGACACCACTGCGCAGTCCAGATGATCCCATATGCCTGGGCTCAAATTCATGCCCTGCTCCAGAAGTTCAAGGGTATTGAGATCAGATGTTTTGATTGACTTCATTATATATAAAGGGACCATCTGCAAGAGCTCAGATCTGGCTCCAAGCTTCTTCCAAGTCCAGGTTTGGGATTTTGATTTGAACCTCCTCCTAACTCATTTAAACTCTGCCAGGGCACAATGAAAGCATGGTGCAAGATACCAAGAATCCTTTTTTGGATCCAAGTTGAGCTCAGCTCCCACTCTAAATCCATAATTCTAAATTGCCTTTCAGGTGTGCCCACCATCCTATGGCTCCCCTGCAAACCACAGCCTCTCCCTCCTTGCCTATTTTACACCTATCTGCCACACTGAGGAGCCTCTCTGAATGCCTATTAATAGAGCATATAAACCTGAAAAACAGTGAGTAGTGATGCATAAATGAACTGTCTCTGCTTGCAAAGGTGTGTGGCAAGGGATCCCTTCCAAAGCAAATGTGGGAGATCAACAGATTCAGCACACTCCCAGGCTCCCTGTAGGTCTCACAGAGGCAAAACATTTCATAAACAGTGAGCAGCTGTGACAAGAGACCTTTTCTCTTTCCTTTATTCCTGGAAAAAGAATTGCATCTTTGAGATCCCATTGACAGCCATTCTCCCTTAACAATCTGCTTGACTCAACACAGGCCATGCTCTTGAGGCTTGTTAAGGGAGGGGTGGGAAAGACATCTCTACACTGTTCTCTTCTTTCCTCCTTTCTTTAATCAAAGAAAGAAAACGGGGGGGGGGGGAGGAAAA
>VXBT01012324.1:416260-457584 GCA_013400235.1 Oriolus oriolus | reverse complement strand
TAGCCCCATCCTCCCCACTCCTTGGCTTTCTCCCCTATCTTCCTGGCTGTCAGATGCTCTGACATTCCCTGCACGTAAGTGTTTTGCTTCAAAAGTTAGAAGAGAGGGAGAAAGAGAAACTGCATTGCTCAGTCCCTGTTGATAAGGTTCAAAGCAGACAGAGATGCCTCAGAAGCACATGTGGTCTCTCCCTCTCTCCCTGTTGCAGGAGAAAAAAGAAGAGCTAAATTCCATGGCAGACTTTTCTTCCTCCTGCTGCTGTTATCTTTCCCTGCACACAGGCTGGAGGTAGGAGAAAGATAGAAAATGTCCTGTTTACCTTGCAATTTCTCTCCACCCCCAGCCCCCTTTGAAATGTCATCTCTAAGCTGCTTTTTCAGTCCCAATTTTTAATGGCATTTGTAAAAAGAAAGAAAAATTTTGGACATGTTTATCTGCCAAGCTGTTGTTTCTCCCCCCACCTCCCCGCATTGTTTTACAACTTCCCAGAAGCTGGGATGAGCCCAGCTGAGGTTAGTCAAGGAAAAACCCTGTCAAAAATCTTACTGTTATTATTTCCCCAACTTTGTCATTATCTGACTTTCCCCTTCTTCTACCCCTTGATAAATCCCTCTCATTTTTCCTCCCTGCTTAGCACTGGAGTAGCAAGGAAACACTCTGAAGTTACCACCACATTACTCATTTGGGGAATCCAGCCAAGAGTGCTCTGGCCTAGCAAAATCATCACAGCCATCTGTCTGTCTGTTGTGCTGGAGGAGAAACAAGCACACGCATTTACTGAGAAGAAAGAAACCCAAAAGCCATGAAAGTCAGAAACTAGCCACCAGAACCAGCAGCCACAGAGAATACTAAGATAGAGTTTCAGTCACTTCACTGGGATTTCAGATGAGCCTGGTGAGCTAAAAGCCCTCCCCTTATTGCCTTCGAAGAGGAATTAAGATAGCTAAGGGATTGGCAGAGGGGAGTCAGTAAAAGTTAAAGAGCTCATGAGGCTGGCCTCCCCCTTCCCCTCTGTCTAACAGGAGATTCAATCTGCTCAAGGTGGAACATCCCCTCCAAGGGCGTCTTAGGACAGTTGCAGCTGCCATGTGAGGTTAATTTATGCTTTCTGGCTGAGGTGGTTGGGACTCAGGTGTTGGGTGGGTACCTTGGGATCCACAGGTGAACTCTCTCTGCTCCTGCCTCTGTCTGGAGCTTCCTCCCTCACAGGTGAGGTACATAGAGAATTTAGAGCTGGTCTTTGTAACCATGACAAGCCCAGCCTGCACTTCCTTCTCTCTTCCTAAGTAGGAATAAGGCTTTGATTATCTCATCCCACTATGACTGCTGAGGGTAAAGTTTTCATCTCTCTTGGACCTGGTCCCCAGAAGAAGACCTCTAAGTTTGCATCCTGCATATGCTCTTGCATGCTCTGCAGCCAGGTTTCCTCTGCAGCCATCAGAGAGAAGGTGGCTGGAGGTAAGAACTGGTGCCTGGAGAGGACTGGACATGAGGTGACAAGAAGGGATTTATCTCTGCAGTGAGTATCAGTATATTCATCTTTCTCTCCTGTTGTTGCATCAACTGCCTGAGATGAGTTAACAACACAGCAGTGGCATTTGAGAAGCACACAAAATGGTTTTGTCAAAATATAAATGATAAGAAAGGCCCTTAGTGTTATCAGTGTTTACTAGGGAAAGCTGGCATGGGAGGGAAAAAACCCCTGACTTATCCCAGGCTGTTAACTACATCCAGACTGTCATTAAGTTCACAATTTATACCAGACATTAAATATTCTCTTTCCTATGCACTGAGGAATTCAGGCTATAGATGGAGAATATTTCCATGCACAGTTATGCAGTCACTCCAGGAAGGCACTGGAGGCTGCAGGCTGTTTTTAGCCTGTTGCATGGACAGCAGAGCAGGGAGGGAGGATTTCTGACTGAAAGTAATAAAACAGTCCCTCTTACTGGTAGCTGGACTTGGTGTCAGCACCAAGTCTCCTTTCCTGGGTGTTTTCCTGGCAAAAGAGAAGAAACTCAGAAAACTCTGAAAAGTGAAGACTCAGTCCAGCTTCTATTTAGCCTGAATGTCCAAAGACAGAAGAGCTCTACTCATTTAAAAGATAAGGGGTGTTGATGCTATTGAACTCTCTTCATCCTTTTGATAAAGAGTGTCACGTGTGCCAGATGACATTTAATGCTTCCCTATCCCAAACTGTCCTGGAGGTGCTGCTGAGGGATAACTTTACACTGAAAGCAGCTTCATAATTCTTCATGGAAAATCTTTGCAGGGGAAGCACTGACCACTCTTCCCAACAGACCAACTGATGCTTCATGAAGATAACTGGGCCCTGTCCGTAACTATACCTTTGTCTGATTTGGCTGGGAGGATTTATCTTAACTATGAATTCCTAGTCTGAGGGTCAATATTTATGGCCTTCAAAAACATCCCAGGAGTGTGGCAGGAGAGCTGAGTGCTCTGGGGTCTCTTTGTTGCCCCTACCTTATGAACAGTCCTTGCTGCGGGTGAACGTTGTTCAGTCCCTGTGCCAGAAATCATCCTGTTTACTTCATCATCCTGTCTTCCTCATCACACACAGCACATCTCACAAACACACATAGTGCCGAGGAATTTCTCTGTGAATTACAGCCATCAAGAAACAGAGTGCATAAGTCATTTGCTCATGAAGGCAAGACAGTGGGAAAAGGGACTGGTCTGTGCTAGGGATGGCTCTGTGCAGCCTGTGGTGACAATTCTGCATAGCAGTGAGGGCATTTCGGAGCCAGAGGAGCAATACTCCGAAGCAGCAGGGCCCTTGCTTGGAAAGTGAGTCTGAAATAATTTCATAGCTGCCTCCGTCACTTCACCTTTCAGTTCACAGGGACAAGAGTGCAGATGCAAACTTCAGACTGGTAATGGAGCAGTTTGGGAACACCCACATAAGCTGCAATTCAGGACCTAGTTCCCCAAGTGCCCGTTTCAGACTCTGTTGCTGTAAAAGAAGCATTTGGGGCAGAAAACAACTTACCGCAGAATAATAAAAGCAGGAGACTTGGACTTTACAATCTGTTCTGAAGAATGTGAGTTCACTTACTGCACAGTGAAGCAGCAATAAACTTCCCAGCAGGTAAAAGCAACCCCATGCTGGTTACCACTGTATATCACAGCCAGCCTCACCTGGCCTATCTTGCCTGGGGGTGTGAGATCAGCTTGTTCCGCAAGTCACTTGCACTTGATGCAAAAAACCCAAAGTTCCTGCCCATCACATCTGATGCAGACATTTCAAAGTTCAACATCTAATCTGTTTTCAATTTTTCCTTCAAATACCAGAAGTGATTGCACCACATTATGGACTAATCACCTGTCAAATTTAATTTCTTAAGATGAGGTTGCTTTAGAGCTAAGTGAATGAAAAGGAAAAAATATGCTGTCCAAACCCACTAAATTATTATTTTTATGCTTGTATAGTTACCTGAAAATTGGAGCTTTTCTTTAATCTTTTGGTTTAACTATATGGCAAACATATTACTGTCAGTCTAGGGCATTATATGCAAAATGTGATCTTCCGGTAGGTCTTCATATTTAAACTGTAATGAAATGAATTTCATTAAAGCAGCCCAAGGTCCAGCAAGGGGAAAGTCCTTTTCTGTACTTATTACTGAATATCAAACACAGACCTTCATCTTCTCTTACGTGAAGTGTCTGCACTATCTGTTGGGACAAGGCTTCTCACTTTATATATATTGTGGCCCACTGAAGGCCTCAGAGACATAAAGGTTTTTTAATGCTCTTCAGTGCAAGGAAGGGGCCTCACCTCACCAGCACACATGTGCTGTCCACCACAGGATGATAACCATTGCTGGCACAGGAAGCTGGGCCCTGTGTGTGGATTTTGGTGCAAACCCAAACCCAAGCTCTCATCCCCTCACCCTACGGGAGGACAGATCTCAAGTTCTGACGGGAGGTCATGGTCTGATGCAAGTTCACACACATGGGGGAAAATCTCAGGGAAGCCTCAGTGTGCAAACCTTTGGTGGGAATACCTTGTAGCTCAGCTGCTAAAATAGCTAAAATTTGGGTTTAAGCGTGGCTTAGTGCCTTGACCCTGAGACTGTACAAGGGAGGACGAGGAGGGGGGAAAAGGTTAGCAGAGCCCTTGAGGATCTGGGTGGCATAAAAGGAGCCTAAAACCATCCAAGGAAACTTTGACTGAAACAGGAGAGAAGTAACAGCAGAAGCTCCCAGTAAAAATGATAACCCTACTGCTGTCAATAACTAGGATATGACATCTGTGAAGGCAATCTAAACTTTACAACTCTTCAAATTAGCCAGGTAGGCTATGCTTTCTCTCTCATTTTTTTTTTTCCTTTTTTTTTTAAGGCTGCTTAAGAAAGCACAAAGCTAGAAAATTACTTAGTGGAAACATCACTATCTAAAAGAGAGTTACTTTGGACAAATGCCAAAAAGAGAGGCAAACAAAAATTAAGATTGTCTGTGAACCAGTGGAAAACCTTTTGAAGTAACTATAATCATTCTTGATGTATTATCAGAGAGACCAAGTCCAGCTCTGATCTGGTAATGTTTTTCATCTGCAGTTTCCAGCATGCTTTATAGCCTCCCTCTGCCTCCTCTCTTATAGGAAAGCAGAAGAGAAATTTGTTATGGCTGAGTGCCTCGGGTCACACAGCCAGCCAGTGACTGGCAGAGATACCAAGCCTGCTGCCTCCCAGAAGCAGTCTAATTTATTGATTTTCCTCATGTGGGTGTAGACTGTTGCTAATGAGAAGAAAGAATGGTGAACAAAAATGATTCCCAGCTCCTACCACCTACCAGAAATATCCAACCAATTTTGTCAGAGGCTGATTTTCCCCAAAGTCTCTCTCATTTCCACCTTGCATACCCTGGTTGGCTCAATCCTCTCTCCTCACCAGTGATTTCACTGCCCTACATTGTGCTGAGGATCATATCAGCCCTTTCTGCAGCTGGAGGTTGAAATATTTATTGGGGAACAGGGTGTTTCTGAAATGATAAGAAAACTTGTAAAATACATAGTTATTTGTGGAAACTATCATCAGTAAACAAGTTACCAGCCAAGAGTTTCCAATTTCTAGTTAAGCCGTGTCGACATGGCCTGAAAGAAGGGCTTGAGGAAATTTTACCAAGCTTCTTCAAACTTTTTAAGTGATAACACAGTGGTTTTACAGCACACATGTAAACCCATGCACAGTGAGACAAAAGTTTTGCTCTCGTGTTGGCATACCGCAGCGAACGGCTGGGAATTCTTCTGAAGTCTCTTACTGAACCCCCAGTTTTCCTGGGTTCACGCTGGTGTTGTGTGCAGCTCATCAGCACACAGGAGCTGAAGGAGTGAAGCACTACTGGCCTCTCCTCCAATGCACTGAAAACTCCGGTCTCAGAGCCTCCAAAGAGGCTTTAAAAGTTGCTGAAGTGGCAATTGGCCCTGGTAAAGAGGAGGATGGTGCCTCTTCATTTCCCCATTCATTCAGGTCTCCCACCTTTGTGGGGGCCAGTATAGTTTCCATGTGGATGGATTGGTGCCGGTGCCTCGGGCTTTGAGCAGCTTAGTGGCAGGATTTGAGAGGGAAGGGTTGCAATAGGAAGGACAGTGAGTGATGGTGAAACATGGCATGTCCACAAATAAATGTGACCATTCCCCTCCCCCTGCTCTCTGCCTTTTCTATTTCAATACACCCAAGCACTGATGTTAATAGAGCTGACATCAGAAAGGCAGCAATCACTACAAGCTTGAAGGTCTGGGTATTAGCCTGGAAATAAGATGAACAAATAGCCTTGGGAAACTGCTTGCCTGCTATCTCTCCGACCACAGCCCCTTGCTTCTCTAGGGAACTGGTGCTCCTCCTACAGACTGGTTACACCACTGAACTTGTTTTCCCTCTCTGTCTCATGTCCATCCAGTCTCCATGGTTCTGTAGTGCTCTTCAGGGGCCTGATCTCCAGGGCAGATCCCAGACACCTCCTGAATCCACATCCAGAGCCAACCTGGTGCTTCCCTCATCCCTGCACCACACTGTTCTTACCTCGGTCACAGGCTGTGCAGGAGCCACAGTTTCTTCTGTAGGTGTCCAAGGTGGACAGTCAGGGATGTAGCTCTCACTGCAGGGGATACTTGTCCCTCCTGATGTGAACACATCCAGGGCCTGTTTCCTCTTGGCTGGGTGCCTCTGCAGGCTTAGAGCCAAACACTGGGAAACATGAGATAATGGGAGCTTGGGTGGAATTTGTGCTGGCTGCATCCAGCCCATTTAATATGTCCACAGAAGCTCTTTATTTTTTCAGAAGAGATGCAGAAAACAAGGGATGATGCTCCATTGTTCTGCACGTTACTGGCAATAGAAATGGAAAATATTCTCATCCAAGCCAAGAGCTGCTCAACACTTTTGGGAATAGGGAGGTGTAAAAGTTGTCTGCCAGCTGCCTTACCCCTTCCTCCTGCTTTTTAGTCAAAGGATGGGATTTATTGTGCAGCCAACAGCTGGATGCCTCACCTGCATCTCCTGCTCTCAGCCGTGCAGTGAAGTCCTCTCCTCTGCACAGTGCTGCCTCTCCCATGAGCTGCCTCGGGGAGCTAAACAAGCAGAGAGTTACTCCCTTCTGCAGGGTTGCTTCTATTGCACTGTGCTGGAAAGTTTCCCCCCCATAAATCAATAGGCTGCAGGAGGTCTCTGATCTCTGTGTGTGTGGTAAGACGTGGTCAGAAGCACCGCCCATCCTGCTCCCCTCCACAGCTCCTCTGAGAGGTCCGTCCTACTGAAGTGGCTGAGAGTCGCTGGAAGGCAGAAAATGGAACAGCCTTTAAGCCGGTGGCTTAAAAGTTCTCAGGCTCCCAAGTACAGAATCATTAAGGTTGGAAAAGGCCCCCAAGATCATCGAGTCCAACTTTTGACCAAGTATTCGGATAATGGAAATACTGGCAATCAGACAGCATCAGAGAGGAGTTGCTCTGGAGAAATCAAAACTTGGAGGGTGGATTGGTGGCAACAGTTCCCATCTTCAACAAGGATAAATCCTCTGAACCCACTTATTCACCTCTGGAGGAAAACTGGTTCTCAAAAGGCTGCTATGAAAGGAAGGGGATGGTGGGGATGCTCCTCGTATGAACCTAAGCATCCTGCTTGAGGGTAACAGAAACACCCATTAGCTTCAAAGCCTGGGTTGTCTGTGTCTTCCTTTGAGAGGAGAGAGCCCCAAGGAAGCATCTTTATTTAGAAGGCTCCGGAGAGACATTCTGTACAGAGTACAGAGGAGCAACAGGCCAGGAACCAGCTTCCCTGCTCATGCCAGCACTGCAGTTAGGGGAGGCTGGGTCTTGTGTGGGAAGGATGGTTCCTGGGCCACTTGCGAAGGGATTGGGAAAAGTTGCCACAAATACATTGCAATGAATAATCCCCTGCTAGATCACAGATGACTGAGGGGGTGGGGAGACTCAGACATTTAAGTTGATACCTAATAGGTCTTTTCCACCTCTGATTTCTATGATGTGCTGTACACAAAACAACAAGCAGCAGCTAAAATCAATGCACAGCCAGAGCCAAGTGTAGAGGTTTTAATCAATCCAAGAAGCTGTTTATTGTGAGGATCCAACAAAGCCACAGAGATTATCATTACTACACATGAAAAAGGGACATGGAAAGCAAAAGGAAAGCACTGAGCTCCTACTTTGTGGGGACTGAAAATTGTACCTATTGCTTCTGTACCTGTCAGACTTAATAGTGGCACAGCAAGAGTGAATAACTTGGGCAGGGGTATGGAGAGAGGAGATCATTGATCAGATATTGATCAATGCTGGGCTTAGAACAGGAATAGCTTTTGACTACCTATGCTTGGGAAGAAAAGCTTAGCCCCCAAGGTAAATGATGCTTTTCACTGACACATCTGGGTGAAACATCGAGGAGCTGTGAACAGACTGGCTTGTGAAGGGACAGTGTGTATGAAGGCAGATCTTCGGGACTTGGAAAAATCAGTAAATAAATATCCTGCACACTCATCTCCTTTGCAAGTGAGAATTGGCCATTCCTTTTCCCCTCATCAGGGTTTTAAGAGTATAGAGTATGTCACGCAAAATGCCAATAATTGGGAGCAGGCAGTTGCTGCACACGGTACAGAGATGGGTGCCATGCCCTCTGAATTCTCCTGCCTGTGGACAAACGCCACCTCTGACTCCAGAAAGGGGATCTTGTCTTTGTTTCTTGGCATACACTAGATGCCCAGGCCTAAGTACTTCTAGCAGATTTAAAGTTAAAATTGGATCCAACTTCCAAGTCTGGACCAGTTTTCTTCTGAATGTAAAACAATAGGGGCCTTCCGGCTCAGGCAAGAACAATTGCTGTGTTGTGTTGGTGGTGACAGAAGTAGCCCTGATGTTGAACAGCAAGGAACTGCAGTTCATAAATGATGACCTCATAAAGTATATTGGTACATCTCAATATGATTACCAAGTAGATGGTAATTAAACTTCAGCAATTTCAGGAACACAATAATTTTCATTACGCAATATTTGGAGGGGTTGTAGAGGTAACGGAAGGAACTACATAATCTAATAGACCTTTGCGAGACCTCTTCCATCTTCATCTTCTTTGCTGTTCTAAATGTAAAAACTGAGCAGAACCATCACTCCAAGCAATAAGGAAAAATGCACATTGTAGCAGATGTTCAGAGCTGCCCAGAACAAGACGGGAAGAAAGCGTAGATTTGGCTCAGTTCTCTGTCCCACCAGCAGTTTCTTTACCTTCTCTGGCTCCCAATCCCTTCAGACATTTCATTCACTTCTGTTAGGATACCTAAATTCTCCCTAGTTGCTGCCACACCCAACTCAGGATCACAGCTGCTGAAGTGGCTGCACAGGGACAGGGACACTGAGCAACATCACACATGTGACAAGGCCCAAAGCCTGGGCTCACTGGTGGTTCTGATCTTCCCTTTCCATCCCCACACAACTCAAAGACCACAGCAGTGGTGGCCAACTTGGCTTTCAACTGACTGACATCAACATGGGTGCAGGGTTTTGTCACCACCAGATTTTTCCAGACATCTGCTGTCCCCATACAGTAGTGACCATGTCATTGATATCCAAGAGATCTTGTTTAAAAGCTCACATGAACATGGCTGTGGGGCAGAGCCATCTCTCAGTGACCACCTCCTTGTCTGCCTTACTGCAGAGCAGGATCTGAATTCCCTGTGCACAAACTGGTTCAGAAAGACATGGCTGCATCCCCATTCATGAAATACCAGACAACGCAGGGCAACAAGAGCTGCTGCTCTTCAGCCGTGCCCCTACGTCATGCCACATCAGCATCTGGGCATTTTGCATCCCCCTTTTCATTCCAAAACTTTCAGTGCAGTGGCCACGAGAAATAAACATGTAGAACAAGCACCCAAGAGCCACAGAGAGGAGAAAACCCAAACAAAACAAAACATTCATTAATCTCTCTTTAATATATCTTTTCTGCTTTCCCTCCCCATAAGAGGAGATGGTGGGGGCTGGCAAGGGGGAGGGACGATCCCAGCAGAACAGCCTAACTATAAAAATATGAGTGCAGTTGCTAAAAGCCCAATCTATTTTCAAATGATGTGCTCTAATGGAATGTTGCTGTACATCTTTTGATGAGACAGGAGTCTATTTAAAAAGACAGGCGCTTTCGAATGTGCTTTTAAACCCCGTCTGTCAATTAGAACAACATCAAGGGTTCAGTGGCTGGGAAAAAAGATGACAGTAATGAAAAGCTGGGAGGGCAGCAGAAGAAAAGAAAGATAAAGACAAAAAAAGGTGGAGAAAATAAAAGAAGACAGGAGGAAAAGAAAGAAATCAGTATTTAAAAAAAAAGAAGAAAAAGGAAGTGAAGGTAGGGCAGAATAAAGATTTATAAAGAATAGCAGAGAATAAAGATTCATGAAACAAGATTGCACTCTTTACCCCCAAAATTATATATTCATTCATAGCCAAGAACAATGTTGAGTACAGAGAAAGCAGAAAATGCAATGCCTCTTAAAATCTGGTTCCCCGCATTACTCAGCATCTCTAAGTAAGGAAGAAGGAAGTGATGCTCAGGCTTTCCATGGATGGATCCCACGCTGGGACCTCTTCCTGCAGCTCTGCCACGAACCTGAGCAAACGTAGGAAGATCATTTAATCTTTGAGAGGCACTAAGGTGAGGATCCCTGTAGGGAAAAAGTCCATGAGGAAATTTATAACTGGTATTAAGTGCAGGATGCAGAGAGCACTAAATAAGTCACTGGGCCACAAGGTGAACATGGCAGGAAAAAAAACTTTGGGCTGGGTTCTCCCCAAGGGAATGAAACCTCACCTGCACACTGGAGGTGTCAGGAAAGGTGAAGGTGGGCACCTCCACATTAGAGGTGGGTACAGTGCAAAGAAAGTAAAAATAGTATGTGGTTTTGGTTTAGTCTCCCAATCCCAAGGCCCAAGATACAAGACTCAGAGGTCTAAATGCTCCCATAAAAGTCAGTGACGGAGTGTCTGTGCCTCAGTCCCCTCTGGTGCAGACAACTCTGCCATGCAGGGTCTCCTGGTGCTCACTTGTAGCAGGGAGTCCCTAACCATGCCACACAGTGGTACCCGAAGCAGCTGCTGTCCTGCAGGAGGAGCAGAGGTTTCAGCAGAACAAGTTGAGTTTCACACCTTTTTGCCTGGAAAGAACATATGCACTTGCCAAGAAGCAGTCCTGAGCTCTCACTCATATTGCTGGGATTTAGAGACTTCTGTTTTGTTCATTTCTACGACTACACATTGTTTATGGCCTCTGTTGCAGCGAGCCTTAAAAAGTCATAACATTTAACATATCCAGCTCCTGGAGAAACTAAATAAATCCTCTTCATCAGTTCCCTTTGCTGCTTGTGGAGCTGCTCGTGAAAGGCAGCACACTATTTCTCCAGGTTTAACTGCAGGCACTCACTCAGGTTACAGCAGAGCATGATCACAGAGCAGGGAGCCATGGGCAGGGTTAATCCTACAGCTGGCTGCCCTGCAGGAGCCCACCAGCATCCTGGGCTGTGCTGGCACTCGCTGTGCTGAGCTCTCTACAAAGGTACAACCAAAGGGTGGAGAGAAGTTAAACCAGCGTGACAAGGAATCCTCTCTCCAGATTAGACCCAAGTGGATTTACACACCTTAATGAGAAAAACTGGAGCTTTTCAGTGTCTTTTCTCACACGATATTTGAAGAAAGGGATGTGCAATCTCTCTCTCCTGTGACAGTGTAATTAGGCAGTGTAATCTGCAGGGAGGGAGGTAAGAAAAGCAGCAAGCTAACTTGAAATACTTCATATTTTTGCATCATCTGCTGATGTATGGTAACTTGTTGCCTATGCTGGTAGCTTTCTTATATATCTCCATCCTATTTCTGGACAAAACAGTGCTTCTTGTTCAGCCAAGAAAACACTTTACAGGTATCAGCCATGCAAAGATGTTAATTTGGGATAAATACTGTAGCTGAAGTTTCTCAAGTTAGACAAGAGAATCAAGAGCCCCAAAGGCTCTTTTGTGTAGCTCCCTCAGGCATTACTCCATATATATAACAAAAATACTACAGGGAAAATTAATGGTGGAGATGGCTGCTACAGGAAGTTCATGGCCACAAAAATATGAACCTCTTACCAGGCCTTGGCACCCACGGGCATTCTGTCGAGTTCAGTGAAGGCTTCCTTGTCAGCCCGTATTTTCCAAGGTGGATGTTATAGTTTAGGATAAATAAGTATAGTTCCCTTGCACAGAAGCTGGTCGATATTTGCTGTCTCTGAAGCAGACAAGCCAGTGTCCCCATCCCTTGAGGACCAGGCTCTTCCTCTCTGTGTAAGGGGAGGCACGAGACACTGCCAATGCTGGGAGTGCAGAGAGGGTTTGGTGTGGGCACAGGGTCACACCAAAGCTCCCTTTTGTGCTCAGCTCAGGCAGCAGCACCACAGGAACCATGTCTGGAGGCACAATGCTCAGGGTTTGGGGGGCTGGGGTGGGTTGGGGTGTTAGCGTAGAAACACATAACCATGGGCAGGTTATATGCCAGGTGCTTTTGTTGAGGCGCCGGGGGAGAGGGGTACAGACCCAAATCAATCCCCAGCTCATGGATTTCAGATAGTCACATTATATACCACTCCCATTTCATCACATTTGTTAATCAGTTACCAAGCATGATTCGCAAGATCCCCCCCCCAATCATCTATTCATTATTGTTTCCACTCAAGCATGAGCTTCAGCCCCTCTTCCCAGGTGCAGTTACACAGTTACACATCTATCTTAGTCTTCTACACAAGTTTAAGCTTGCCCCTTACCGTTTGGGCAGGTGCACAGGTTCGGACCTGCCTGAACAGAATGTGCGCCTTGCCCTCAGGGCCTGCTCTAGCTACCACAATAAAAACCATTTTAACCCTATGCTATCAGGGTCCCTCTCTGCCAGTCCTGTTTTCCTCCCCACAGAGACACCCAAACTCCCCACGCTGAGATAACACCGTCCCCTGTTTGGAGAATAAGTGCACTGCAGAGTGTGAGGTGTTTGCTTGGAGACTGTGGAAAAGAGGTCTATGTAAGAACCTCCACCGAGCTGGCATGTTTAAGCAGTCACCACTCAGATCTTCAGTCATCATTACCCAGGGAAACCAGCTGTTCTTCTGCTATTTATGATCTCCCCCTTAAATCTACCCTCCCTATGACTCAACCCACAGGCTTTAAAGTGTGCAGTGTATTGACATTTATATAGTACATTTCATACACTTCCTCTCAAAGCTTTTTACAAAGCCATGAATTACATACCTGTCACCCACTGAATTCATTCATCCAAAAAAGCAGCAGTCATTACGCACTCAGCAATAAGCCTCATAACACTGCCAGCCATTGAGTTTGTATGTGTGTGCACCAAAGAGATAAAGTTACTTTAATGCCGTCTCTGCTATTAATGCAACGGAGAGCAAGGGAGGGGAAGGACGAGGAGAGGGGGAGTAAGTGATGGGTGGGAGGGTCTGGGTCTTTCTCCCTACCTAGATGTAGAGATGTAGCATACATTAACTGCCTAAGAGGCTGCAGCTGCAGGAAGGTAATTGTGTGAGTGGCAAGGTGCCTCCGTCCTGGTCTACAGAAGAGATATTAAAACAATAGAATGCTTTGCATTTGTTTTGCTCCTTTCATTCTGGGATCCCAAAATGCTTTTTAGACATTAATTAATTCGCACTAAAGGAAAAAAAAATATGACAGCACCACCACAACTTTGGAGATGGAGACACTGACAGGTTTGCAAATTTTCTGCAGGCTGCAGAAAGAATTAGTGGCAGAAATAAACTCTGCCATCTTGGATCCCAGCTCACTGGTCCACCTCATATACTCACCTCCTTTTCATCTACTCCTATCAACCCTGCTTCTTTTTAATCAGTATTCCAGTGGGATGGCTTTCACTGCTGAGGAAAGGCTGCCTTAACTTTTGTCTCAGTGAACCAAGCATATGCACGGCATCTAATTAATATCTCTGGACTTGATTGCAGGCAGGAAAAAAAACCTTCTTCCAGATTCCAGTGATTTTAGGATGTATTTTCCACCAGTCCTGTGAAGCCCATCTGTGTTGAGGGACTGGCAGGGATCAGTTCAAAGACAAAAAATGGAACTCAATCTGCCGCATCCTGCACAAGTCCTGGATTTCCCCTGAATGGAGTAAACCCTGTGGTGTGCTTCTCCTGGGCCAACTTTCACTCAAACATTAACCTCCTCCCCATACTGTGCTGCAATGACATTTTTGATTGCAGGATTCAACAATTCAGATTTTGATAGTCCAAAGCCTTTCCCAAATCTTGGAGGAAAAGGGCTACCCCTGCCCAGAGCAGGTGAAGAAGAATTGGGAGGGGACATAGCATAAATCAGGTCTTAAGAGATTTATTTCATTGATGGACTGAATTTGAACTGTCGTAAAGTGACTGCTCCTGGTCTCACCTGAACTCTCCAGTTCCAGAAGAATTCAAAAACAAGGCTGAATGAGAGAAGTCACTAAATGGGGAAAGGAGTTAAATGGGGTTTTTTCTTCATTTTGCTAGTCCTAATCTGGCTTTTGTAAGAGGAAGTCCCTCTTCAACCCCCAGGACACCAAGTACATGAAAGGTGTTGCTCTGGAAGAAGAAAGAGCAGAAAATAAGGTGTGAGAAAAGAAATGATCTCTTGCTGAAGGCTGCCATCACCTTCATCTTTCCTGTTCCAAGAGAAGCCAAGAGGAAAATGGTCTCTTTTTTCCCTGGTGTTACCATCAGGTGGTATTTCAAACTCATTTCCAATACATGAATTTTATTTGAGAAAGATGGTAAGAGATTCACCTTCACAAAAAAATCAGTCTTGAGAAATTCTGAAAAGCCACTGTCAAAATATGATCAGCTCATGATTTCCAGTCCATGAACCATTTTCTGGACTGTTCTGTCAGTGGTTGGAAAGGATGAGCCCATGTCAACACCAGATGCTCATAAAAACTGTCTTTGCCCAAATCCTTCTCAATTCTCTTATCAATTACTGCAGTCACCAATGAGGAAAGTCACCCAGATTATCAAATGACCATGAAAATTTCTACTCAGGAATGAAGGAACCAAAATAGCAATTCTGGTTTGTGTTTTATGAGTGTCCCCTTGCTCAGGACACAACCTGCCAGACACTGACAGCTTCCAGGTGACACCACCACTCAGCCCATGACGAGTGGTTAGACAGACAGATGGTCAGACAGACAGACAGAGAATACACAGATCCTTATTGGCACCCCATCCAGTGTACCACTGCCTGCAGTGAGGTATCATCACTCATTTCAGAGAGGTTTCTACTCCCTGTGCCAGGCAGGTGAAGTGAGTGCAGTTCATTTGAGGCCTTGCTGTGGCAGACACTGACACAGACTGTGTACAGCTGCACTGATGACAGACCCTTTCCAGAGAAATCTCCTGCCTCACTTGGGGATGACTCGAGCCCAGAGTTTATAAACCTGTCTGTAAAGAGTGCATGGTTTAGCAGTGACAGCCTCTTTCTTAATTCAAGTCATTAATTTAATAGCATTAATGTAACTTAAACACACCTCCCTGTGTTCCTTTCCTCCAGGCTCTGGCCACAGCACTGAGGGGTGCCACACCAACATGCAGAGAGTGCTTACAAGGCTGGGAAATTCATCTGGAAATCAAACATGTCAGTGACCAAATGCCCCCTCTTCAAAACCCAAAGGCCTCCAGGGAACAGGCAGGATCCAAATCACTGACCCTCATGTAACATTCAGAAGCAAGGACACCCTGTCTGGAGAGCAAGCTTCCCTCTGTCTGCATTGGCTAAAATACACAAATGTGGAATTCTCTTTGCCTCTGTTCTCACCAAATCGCAGTTCTCAGTAGGGTTTAAATATGTTTTCTCAATTGGAGATACGTTCAAAAATCCCTCTACAAATGGCAAAATAGAATATAAAACAACAAAAAGGGCATTGCTTTAAGTCTAGCTAGATTGCAGTTATTATGGAAAAAGATATTTTACATTTCTTTAGTAAATTCCACAGTAAAGCATTTAGCAGCCTACTGCTGAGATTTTAAAAGCAGTATGTTGAATCATATGCTTAAGACCCACTAATTTAAATGAAAAATAGAGATAGGCATTTACATCTCCTACATATTCCATCTCTCCCTTCCCAGGACACACCCTTGCAGACTCTTGCATGCACACGGAAATCCCTTCACCACGTGGTGGTTTCTGTGGTTGTGCTGCTGAGCTTGTTGTTTGGAAAGACCAATGCATTCAACTGGCAGTCAAGAAGAATGAGATTTCAAACTGGAAATGAAAGGAAAAAATGGAGAAGAAAACCCATTTTTATTCACAGGGTGTGGAGAGAAGACCTATCAGCCATGCCTAGAAGCGACACCACAATTTCTTGGAGAGTCAAGATGCTCAGGTCATTAAATTTTGTATCTTATTAGAGGTAAGTGCTAGAGAGAAAGAGTCCCCATCCTCTGCCGGGCCCCTCATCTCAGCCATGACCAGAATTCCAGCTGTTACATCCATGGATGGTGCCACTGGGGCATTCCTCCAAGCCTGTCTTGTATTTCAGACCAGGCTAATCCCACCTGTGAGTACACTGTGTATCGAGTGTGTCACAAAGGAGGAAGCTGCTGCATGAGGCTCCATGTGTTGCAGATGAGGGCAGAGTGGGCTGAAAACTGTAGGAAATTTAAACCTGGTTCCAGTTCACAGTGATGTCAAACCACAGGAAATGAAAGCAGAAAGTGGAGATTTATGAAAAAAGTGGCAGGAGTCATTATTATGTGTGCAGTATTGATTGAAGAAGATCGTGTTGCCCCCAAATCGAAATGGCTTTTACGTGTTTGGGCCCATCCTGACAAAAACACTTTCTTCTCTGTTGACGAGGCCATGTTGCCATGGAGATGCAGGGCTGGATGCTTGGCAAAAGCACGTTTCGATAAGGCAGGTCTAATGGATATATTTTCACAACATTCACAGTTCCTTTCTGCTCATTTTCTCCTGAGCAGACTTGTCCACTTCTTCCATTTTGCCACTTGATGAAAAAATATCTTTTTAATCTTTTAATTTAGCTTAGATTTCCCTCCCTCCAGCACCAGAGCTTGCCAATTAAACTACTTATCTGAGATGCTCCATACCAAGGCCAAGTGCTTGCTTTTCATTATCAGGTTGGGTGGCTTGTTTTCACCGTCTCTGCTCCATGTCTGAACCTCTTTGCTGCTTGCTGTATGTTATAGATGTTGTGATACGAGATGTGAGCTTAGAGTTTCATGCTAGTGGAAGAGGCCATAGGTTCAGCTTTTCTTTAAGGCAGCCCTTCTGAAGTCCGTAGGACAACAAAACAATGTTGTGTTGGCTGGTACATGTCTTGGAGCATGATGATGATGCTGCCTGGGCCAAAAGCAGGGATGATAATACAGCATCACCTAGAAGAGAAGCAGAGTTTAGTTAAATGTTTTTAATTCTGGGTGTCTGTTTATCTTTTTACTATAAGCAAATGCCAGTTTCTTTCAAACTAATTTGAAGAAAAGAGCAATATCTGTGCTTATGGAGGTACACAAATACAAGCATTCCTACACACAGATAAGTAACTTCCCATCCAGTTCCATTCAAACATCTTTTCCTGGTTCTTTCCTTTTGAGTGTCTTTGGACCATCTTCTGGAATCTGTTTGAGTTTCTTCAGCAGGAATAGCCAGGGGGCATATTGAGTAGAAGGGAAGCTCACAAAAACATCCTATTTGAATGGAAAGAACAGTCTGAAGGAGTACTTTCAGTCAGTGAATTGAAAAAACATATATTCATGCCACAAAATGCATTTATGCCATGTGGCCTCTGTGACCAATTAAAATTAGTCAATTCCTTTTGGTTTGGGGATACTCTTAATGAACTTCTCCTGGAGAAAAGAGCAGACCAAGAAGTATTTGCATCAGCAAACAATTTCAAACAACCAATTAGCTGGAGAAATCAACACTGCAAGCACAGAAAATTCACAAATAGAAAAAGAGGCAAAATTCATCCAATAAATAATTCATCATTAATTATTTGTCCAGATTCCTTTAGATCTGGCCTAAGTTATTACTAATTAGTTATGGATACCTTAACCTACCAGGCCAGACTTGGTTGAGAGGCGGAAAAAACCATTATCCCTGGCAGTGATTTGAAGGCTGCTCCCAGGAGCTGGTAACTCAAAGCTTGCGTCACCAAGTGACTCTTACAAGCTCTCTTGTTCCAGCTGACAATAACAGAGGCCGAATTTCAGTGGTGACAGTTATCAAAGGGAGTATTCATCTTTTTCCCCCCGAGTCAGGGCTGAGGCACGCTGTTGGGTCAATATTTTGGAGGCGTCATTGTTCAGCACATTCAGAAAGTGCCCGGAGGACTGCAGACACCAGGGCTGTCACTCAGACATTTTACAAAGATTGGGATGTTTCTTTGTCCTTTTGTACATGCCAGTGTTCTTGGAAAAAGAAAAGAAGAAATGAGATTT
Source organism: Oriolus oriolus (assembly GCA_013400235.1). NCBI lineage: Eukaryota > Metazoa > Chordata > Aves > Passeriformes > Corvidae > Oriolus > Oriolus oriolus. Next base: position 439,597 of record VXBT01012324.1, on the reverse strand, counting down.
AGTATCACAGGATTCCTTGTTTCTTTGGCTTTGCCTCTGTCTGGGCTGAATGTCATATAATAGGGCTTCGGCCCAGGACGTGGGCTGTGAGATGTGAGGCAAATGGGGCAAGGGAATAATCATCCAATAAGCAAATTCACTTCATCTCCTCATGCTTCAATTTTGCCATCCACAAGACACTGCTAATGATACTTCCCCCTGCTCTAAGATCTTTGGATGCAAAAACCCAGCATTAACTCTTTAAAAAGGCTAATCCTCTTTGTCTGCTTTAACCACAGAAGCATGCAAAGCTCAGTGTCAGATGTGCCTCTGCAGTGCAGAGGAGCCGTAATTGGGAGCTCAGAAAGGTACGGGGGAGAAGGGCAAAGACAGCCAGGAGCAGGGAACTGCTTCAGTAGGAGGAGACACCAAGGAGGATCCCGTGGATCCTGAGGGAGGGATGCGATGATGTCTGTGGGACCACAAGAGGTGGGAATGCAGTGGAGTGGGAGCAATTTTTGACCATGTTGGGTAAAGTAAGAGTGACTCGTTAACAGATTTAAAACACGTAAAATACAGTCCTTTCCACACCACTCCTGGTGACTCTGGGATTGCACCCAAGAGCTTGTTATCACCACAGATGGAACTGGTTTTTATCAGCATCCCTGACCCATCTACTGACTCTGAGGAGAATCAACAGACTTCCCCACCACCCTCAGGATAACTGTCAAATTTTGCAGGGTTTTGAGGACCTGTGCACAGTTCTGTCCTAAGCATCAGAAGTTTGCAGCCACGTGTCTGTAAATGCCCTGAGTGGGAAGATATTACTAAAACAGAGAAGGTATCCTATTTACAGGACATCTGCCTCTGCACACAGCTACATGCAACCAGTAGATGAACACAAGGCTTACTCTGGTTACCTTGTTCATCTGATGACAGGATGGGAGATCAGAGAGGAGGAGGTCTGAGTACACTACGCCTTCCTTGTAGATTTTCTCTGTGGAGTTTTCACATGGTCACGCTTCATTGATAAAATGAGTCCCAGGAAGGTTTATTCATTTTACTGCTTATTGTTTTCTCTAACAGGTGCAATCACTATAATTAGGTCTGTACAATGGCATTTTCTTGTTACTCAAATTCCTTCTGTCTCTCAGATGCTCCTGGCTATAGCACTACAGTGGCTGCTGCTTAGAGAATGAGTAAAAATGAGTTGTTTTCTTTCCCTCCTTTTTCTTCATTCATCCATATTAAGCCAAGAAAAACACACCCTCCATCTCACACAGATAATTTCTTCCTTGTCTTTCTTGGGCTCAGCCAAAGATATTACCAAATGCTCCACTCACTTCTGATACCAGCATCTTCCTTGAAAACACAGCACAGACCCAGGGGACAGATGCAAGCACCAGAACAGAGCGTAGTTAGTGTAGAAGGGGAAGAAAAAACAAGCCTGTCCCTAAAAAATGAGGCTGTCCCTGGAGAACTGCCCTCTGCCTCCAGTTTTGGGTGGAGGGAGACCAGGCAGCTCAGCAACTGACCATTCATGGATCCTGCAGGAATAGTGTTGGGGCAAAGACTGATATCCAACAGCTGAACACGTCCACTACATCTCTTCCTGCGTTAGAGGCTGTGGTTTTTTCCCTCCAGCTAAATGCACATAAATACCATCAGGAAAGCCAGGCCTGGCTCAAATGCTCAGGAATGTGTGGGTGCATCCAGTTTAACCAGCAAAAAACTACCTTCTGAAGCCACACCAAACTAATGCCTTCCCTCCCAGAAAACATTGAGCTTGCCCAGAAAACAAAAGAAAACACATCTCTGTTGGCACTGTACAGAAATGGGATATTTTCCCTGTTGTTTTCTTGCCTGATTATATGATGTGCCAAAAATGTAAACTCAAATAGTGCCTTGGAGTGGGGTCTTTCTGGGAATGACAGGGTTGCATGTTGGCAGAGGCCTCAAGGCCCGATGGGTTTGAGGCTACAAGCAGCAACATCGCACTGAGAAAATGAAGCTCTCAGGATAACAACTGGGGGGATGTGTGCTGCTTTCAGTCAATCAAGCCCAAACTCAGTCACGGAGTAATCAAGCTTAATTCAACCGACTTCTGCGTTATTATTTATCACTTGAATTACTGGAGCACCTTGAGGAGGCAACTGAAATGACAGCGGGGAGAGCTGCTGCCGTACAAAGATATAATGGGAGTGTGGCAGTCAGGGTGAGCATACAGGCTGCTGAGAAGAGGCTGGCAACAAGCTGAAGAGAAAAGGGTTGCAATTCCCAGCCCCGGGGGGAAGATCCTGCACCCTGATTTCAGACAGGCTGCTCAGCATCTGGCAAACCCAAGGCTCCCTCCATAGCTGGTTGTTGGGGTGCACTGTGTGCTGGAAGAGAGCTAGGCCCTGAGGGCCGGAGAAAGAGCCTCATTCTCAGAGCTGGAAGTGACCCTGGGATTGCAGCCAGGTCACCAGGGATGGGCTGAGAGAGGATTGTGGGTTTCTGGACAGTGTTGGACCTATGAGATGTGATAGTTGTAGTTTGTGACCTTATAGGGTATCGTTTACCTTTTACCGTAATAGGCAATGTCTGGGAAATAGCCCAGGTGATTGGGGGACACGGAGGTGAACACCTTTCTGGTTTATATGATGCGATATCCTGTAGGTACTGGCATTTAGGGGGATTTCTGATGCGCAATAAAGGCTTTGCACTTTTTCGACGTGTGCAGAGTCCGTGCCCTTGCGTGATTACTGCAGCTGCTGGCAACAGAGACGGAGCGCAAAGCTCAAGTCTGACACAGGTCCTGTGCAGAGCTGCATGGAGGAGCAGGTTCAGGCTATCATGCTGCACCAGCCCATCAGAGCCTTCACCTTTCCCATCCTTCCTCAGATACGAGCTTTCTCATCTCACTAAAGTCATTGGCCACTGCTTGCTTCATCCAGCCCTTCCCTCGGCACTCAGTGCTCTCAGCAGAGAAGCTGACACATCCATTGGCATGTCAGCTGGGATCTGTCCAAATGAGACAGGAGTCAAGTCCCTTCCCTCTGCCTCGCTGCTGAGCTCACACCAACTGTCATCTGTAAGTAATATGCTAGACATGTTTCTTTTTCAGTTAAAAAAAAAAGTAATTTATTTTCTAATTACAAAAGAATATAGGATAGGAAAAAAAATGAAAGAAAAGAAATTATGACTACCAGATGGCAAATCACCATTTAGCAGGAGCAGGCAAAGAGAGGACTCAGTCAATCACAGGGTAAGTGATAAGACACCAGAGGGAACTACCGAAAAGAAAGGCAGCTCATTACACAAAGCACTAAATTATTCTTAGTGGGACTTCTCCTCCTTCTTTTCCCCTTTCTATTTTTTATTCTGAGCCATAAAGCAAGTAATTCCACTGAGACCCTCTTTTAAATGATTAACATTTCCATTTTAACTTTTGTTTTTGATTGTGTCCCTGCCATTAATCTTCCTGTCTTTTTCTGTGCCCTGCTGTTCACCTCATCTTCTAACTTTCTAATTCCCTTGGCCCATCCCTTGCACCCACAAATGCATCCACAAGCCTTGCTGCTGGTGGGAGCCTTGGATGGATCAGACCAAGGTTGGGGGGGATGTCCCAGCACAGCATCACCCAAGACCCCAGCAGCATCCTGGCCCACCAGCAGAGTCGCCATCCCTCTAAAGAGACACCTAGCCCAGATTGCCTTATTTGCATGGATGTCCTGGGGCAATTTAGAAATCCCTGGTAAAGAGATAATCCTGAGATATACCTGGCCAGCAATCCCTGCTTGACTGTGATGGTATCTTGAGCTGATGATATCCGTGGTTGGCTGAGATCTCTTTCTGGCCCAATTCTTTTCCACTGAGCAGCTAATTCATCAGTGGGATGAAAAGTTTTGGGCAGCACAGTGTTTTCAGGCAACATCACAGCAACATCAGTCTTTGCTGTTTGAGGGGGCAGGATACAAACCACAGCTCCCTTTCCCCAGGGAAGACACCGGGGAAAAGGTGACAGGTCAAAACAGACTGTTCTCCATCTTCGCACGTTTCTGGGTAAATAGGAAAATAGAGAGAGTGTTCATTATTCACTTATGGCTCTCACCGTGCCACGGGTCCCAGAAGAGCTGCAGGTTGCTGGGCTGCATTCCTGTCCTGCCTTTGATCCTGGTCTGTGCTGGGACATTCCCAAAATCTCCTCTCACACCAGTTTCCCTCTATTGCCAGAAAGGTAAATATTATTTCCTCCCTTTGCAAATCCCCTGTAAAACACTGCTTATGTGCAGGGAGGGCTCAGGTTTTTACAGCTGCCTCCTGGCACTGACAAAGCCTGTTCCCCTCAGCAGGAGCGAGCCAGACATGGGTGTTGCTATCCCATAAATTCCCTCTCCGTACCAGTCTCCTTGCACTGCTGGCATTTAGAGCTTGTTTATGTGTTTTAGGAGCATTAGGCAAAATACCGATAGCCAGGCATTTCATTATTCATATTTCTCTGGCCTTAACAACAGAACTCAGCACTACTCGCTAATGAAGTGGGCTGCAGCATGCAGCAAATGTGTCGGTGGCACTCACTGAAGGGAAGGGAGTGAAACCTCACCTGCCTTTCATGGCCCCCAGGGCTGTGGCCATGGGTGTGTAACTGGGAACGATGGCCTGTGTTTGCAGGAGCCACGGGCTCACATGCTGGGGGATATCCCCCTCCTTGGCTACCAAAGCATCGTGGCTGGATGTGCACCAGAGAGAACCTGGGGAAAGGGGGTGAGGGAACCCCAGGGCCTGGAACAAAAGGACTCCCATGGCACTCCAAGCTGCCTCCATCCATGAGATGAGCTGTTGAATGATGCAGTTTTGTTTTTTTTAGAAACCAGGCAGGCAAAAAGGAGAGGTTTCAGTCGATACATAAAAGTACTTTTTAGCAAAATGGGAGAACTTTCTGAGCAGCACAGTGGCACCTGTTAACTGTGGCCACTTCAGAATATGGGCACTCACTACTCAACAAAAACCAAATCTTGCACTTGAAGCAAAAACAAATTAAAATTAATTAATCAGTGGAAAACACTTCATTTGAACTGGGGAGAGCAGATGCAACTAGTAAGTCTAGGTGGACAAACAAGATAATCAAATCAATACCCACACTTTTCTCACTGGCTGGCAGCCACAGGCTACTAAGTGAGAGCAGAGGTGTGGATCTGCCTTGTTTTTATCAGCCATCAGCTGGTTCTGTAATTAACTGGAATTCAGACCTGCTGGGGGAGTTATTACCCTGTCCTTGGGTGGATTTGGTCTGCACAAGGGGGGCAGTTTGCTCCTGCTGCTGGTGTCTTCTGAATCTCATCTTGCTTCGGCACAAACCTTGCTCCCTCCCTCCAAACCAGCACTGCCTGTGAAATGTGAATTGTAGGAGGGTGGATACTGGAGGGATAAACCCGGTTCATGGCTGTACCAGCTAATCAGTGCCATTGTCAACAGGAATAGCTGCAAACGAGTAGGGCCAGGTGTAGGGCTCAGTTAATAATGCTGTAATTGAGAGTAGATTATCGGGCCCTGACACAGGAGCAGGGCTGTGGAGAGATTTTCTTCTCTTTTTGTTTTTAGCTGTGTTTAGCTGTTTATAAAACGCTGCTTAGATTTTGCAGATGGCAGTCATCTTGTTCACGTGCCAGAATTGTGTGTGTGCCCTCTGTGGGGACAACCCTCAGTGCAGTCGTGGTTTCTGTGGGTGCTTCTGATGCCATGATGATTTTTTGCTTTTTCTTTTATACCCTTTTTATATACTCTTTTATATAGCTTTTATGTATTCTTAGTGCTTTTAGCCCACATAGTTATAATTCTTTAAGTTTGCTGACTTCCCTCAGACCTAATATTCTGTTAAGCCAAGAGACCAAACATTCTGGAAGCCCCAGACCCCGAGGGCCTCTCCAGAACACATTCTGTAAACAAAGCCAGGCCCAGCCAGGGGAAGGTTCCTCATGAGGGGTCTCACTGGAGTCCCTCATTGGGGAATCTTTGATAGATGTGCTAATTAGCAAGGCCTGTAATTGCACACATATCACATCGTGGGGGGCCATTTCTTTGGGGGGCATTTTGGGGTGCATTTCGATGTGCATTTCGGCGCACCTGAGGATCCTTAAAAAAATACCGAGGTAAAACCCTTTTTCCCTCTTAACTGTGTTTAGCTCTTAATTTTAAGGCCAGGGAAATGCGACACTTCCATAACAGAATACCTACAGAAAATGCCCAATACAGCTAGGAAGAGAGCAGTGTCGCCATTCCTATCCACCTGGCCCTGGGGGCAGATTGTGTCCTGAGCACTGAAAACAATGCTGGTGGCAGTTAAAGACACCCTGAGAAATTTGGGCTCTAACATTTGAAAAGCAAGAATCAGAAGCTGGGAGTTTCCCTGTCTCTTACTAGAGGTGGCTCAAGAGCACCTCAGCTGAAAAGAGGCACTCTTTAATTTTCTTTAGTTACATTTAATAATTATTTGATATTTTTTCTTTGCTAGAAGAAGCTGTCTTGGTCCTAGAACTGGTTATATATTGAGAAGAAAGACTCATAAATATTCATCTAAGACTGCTCTAAATTAATTCCAGTGCAATTCGTTGTGGTTTTTGCTTCCCACGAACATTCAAGGGAAGAAGTTTTGCTAGGTGAGGCACTAACCAAAATGACAAAATTTCAGAGAAGTATAGAGACTATTTGCCAAGCCCCCCGCACCTCCTCCAAGTTTCTCACTTTGAAATTACAGTCAGTTTCAGTGGTGATCAGAGCAGAGCATGAAGAGTTAGTGCCATCCTGCTGGGGCCAAGAAACATGTGGTAACATATTCAAGCCAAACGGGACCCGCTGCAGATGTCAAGTAGCACCAATGACTCATAGGTCAAACAAGTGGCTTGGAAGTTCAGAGGAATATAATACATTTAATAAAAGGGAAAAAAAAAGACAACTTGCTAGCAAAACAGAACGGTTCTCCCCAGACCCACACTTCATTGTTAATGAATGCTTAGATTGTCTCTTCTCTACCCTCAATGCCTTTTTTATTGTCCCATTTTAATTTTGCATTAGTTACACTTGAAGCTTTTTGTTTAGGCAACAGAAACATGTATTTCACCTGCAGCACTTCCGTATTCCTGAGGTGAATGTGGTTCTGTTTTAGAGGCTGGAAAAAAATTGTTACTCTGAGATTCAGGGTCTGTTTGCTATTCCAAAAGCTTGTGAAAGAAGAGAAGGTGAGTCCCAATGATCAAGATTGCGTGAGTGTGTGTGTGTGTGTGTTTGCATTCACACCTTAATGTGCATCTCAGTGATTCTGTTCCTCCCTCACCCCCCTTCCTCCACCCAAGGTCTAATTAAAACAAGAATGCACCAGGCTGCCTTTTCCTCTGTTTCATCTCCTGATTTTTTTTTGTTAAATCCACCAAGGAAATCTCCTGAAGTCTTTGAAGTCTTGGGGTGTGTGAATAAAGATGTCACAACGGTAGACACAGGGCTTCTTAATGAGGACACAAGGTTTGGTGTCGGAACACTTCAGTGCCCAAAGGAAAGAGATGCTCTCCAGCAGGCCCTCCCTTTCTCTCCTTCCCTCTCTTTTTTTTTTTTTTTTTTTTTTTTGTATTCTTGCTGAAAGGGCCTAACATTTATTTTTCTCTTTTGTATTTTTTATTCTGTCCCCAGCTTTCAAGGAGGAAAGGGAGAAATGAGAGGAGATGTAGGGAAAATGCAGTTTTACAAATCCTATTGTTGTTGATGCCGCTGTTTCTTTGTCCCATTTAATCTCAGTACCATCTGATGAATCAGCCCCATCCAGATTCCTACTGTCTCCTTTCCGGTCTGGCCCAAGGTACCAGACCCTCTCTCTGCCTGTGTCTCTCCCCCAGCCAAAGTTCTGACTCAGGGAAAGAAAGTTCAGCTTTATCAAGAGGAGAAATCAATTTAATATAACCGAGGGGAGCATCTGATCCCTAGAGTAAAAAATTCATTACCACAAGCCTGGTCAGTGACAACAGCTCCAAATACTGCCTGGGACCTTGATGTGTTTGAGCTGATCTGTGTCTGCTTTGAATTCACCTGCTGGACCCTTATCCCTACTGCTTTCCCCAGTTGCATCTGGGAAGTCAGCTTGCAAAATCAAGGGCAAATAGAAACCAAAGAAAATTATCCCCTGATTCTCCCCCATATAACCAGCAGAACAGCAGATACCATTAAGGCAGGGCTGAACATCCTCTTGAGCATGTCAGTTTCATGGTGGAGAAAGCACCCACGTTTCATGGGGAAAAGACACTTCCTACAGATGGAAATGCCTGCTGGAGCCAGGTGTCCCCTTCCTGTTGGTGTGTGATTTCTTCCGAGGGTCCTGCTGGCTGCCTTGTTGCTGACCTCCCAGGCAGGGTCTGGCTCACACAATGTCCTGTCACTACTAAGCAAAGTCCCATTGTCCAGTTTGGGATCCCTCCTTTGAACACTGTCCTCAGATGCTGCCACAGCATTCTGGCCGATTTTCTCCCCATTTATGTCCCATCACAATGGGTTTCATGGTGGGCTCCCCCCATGTCCCTCCCTCCTACGGACATTTTGAGAATCTTTTACTCTTCTCATCATTCCTCTGCAGGATCTTATACCTCACCTTCACAGTCCCTGATCACCTTCCACACTGCTCAGCACACTCTAATGCAGAAGTTGAGCATATGCAATGCAATCCTCCCAGATAGAAGGGACCTTCAGTGGCAGGGGATGTTGTTTTGGAGCTGTTTAAGTGTGTACAGGCTGCCGCTTTTGTGCCCTGAATCAGTGAGCCCCTGAACAAAAACACTGAAGCCTGGAAGCCTCAGAAGTTCATGTGTTCATGAGAGGTGGTGGGGAGTACTTTCTGGAAAATAAAGTTTCGGGCAATGCTGAAAATCCAGCCTGCTGGCTGCAGAAGCCAGTTAAGCTCCTAAGAATACTGCCTGTATACTTTTTCATTAGGCTCACGCATAGCTGGAGCTCTTGCTGCAAACCTCCGAATTTCAAGCTCAGCATGAGTCAGCCCCAAAGTGCTGAAATATTTAAGGTATTTTTTCCACTCAGGAGTTAGATTTATTGACACCAAACAAGCTGTATCATTTTTCAACTAAGAAAACCCTGAAGTTTGGGGTTCATAGTGATGATGGTGATGATGACATTAAACCCTTTGCATTGATTAACCACATCTGCTCAGTTCCATCCTTCTCAAATAAGACACAATCTTCCTTCCCCATCAGGATTCCTCCTCAAAGCCTATTGTCTTCCAGCCCCCTCGGGTGATGCTAATATATTTTAATAGGGACGTGGGAGCACACTCACCTCCTCAGTTTGTACTTTGATTTAATTGTCTAGACCTGTGGGCTTTTGTTCCCAGTGCTGAGAGACATCTGGAGGAGGGAGGTGAGCTGTGAGATCCCAGCCTGCCTGCAAAGGGACCTGGCACAGCAGCTGGGCTGGAGGTCCCAGGCTGCAAAATGCCTGTGCAAGTGCAGGCTGGGTGGTCTCATATCAAGGGGGATGTGAGTGCTTTTGCTTTGCGATTTTATTCAGAAGGAAGGGTGGGCAGTCAGCCCTTTCCTTCCCCCTCTAAACTCACAGCCGTCTTCTTTTTTCTCTTCTTTCAGTAAAACAAAGTACATAGATCAGGTGATTCACTTTAATGGGATATGTTGCACAAAGAGGGGGAGGTTTCTGCTGGAAAATATAGGGGCATGATCTGAGCTCTGGCCCTTATGTTTACTGCTCCAGCCTGCTGCAGCAATCAAAGGTGCCCACAGCTCCCCTGCCAAAGGATGTGACCCCTGAGGCTGAGATTTGGGTACGGTGTTTCTGTCTGCGCTGCAATGCTCTCCATTCCCCAGACAGTGATTTATCACCAGACTCCACACTGACAGCAGAAGTTAACACAGAGGCAGCGAGTGCTTATCCCAGGCACAGGGGCAGGGAGACAGCTGGGTTGGTAGCCTGTTACAGAGAGCTCTGCCAGAGGCTGCCTGTCAAAATGAAGCCCCTCTCTGCCTGTCGAGCTCAACACTTGTTATAATCTGGTCTAAGACCAGAGCTCTGACTTTGCTGTGCTGGAGACTCTGAAAATTCTGCAGAGTATCAAGTTATTTTCCTGAGGGCTGGCAATTTTTAAGTGAGTGTTAACAAATTTGATGTGTGTATGCTAAGAGCTCAGGTTGCCGTGTAGTTTTATCTATTTATCATCCCCTTTGCATGTTACGAGCACACCAAAAGCCTGGTCTGTAAACCCAGAAAAATCCCAGGGGAGTGCAGGGCCAAATCCCAGTTTACCAGAGCTGGCCAAACTTTGTCTCTGGATCTGATCATTCTTCACATCAGAGATGTGAAGCCACACAGATCCTGAGCACTGTTATGATGACTGCATTGCTTCCACTGTTGGACAGAGGATTAAGTCCTGCTCAGGTTTAAGGTCACCTCCTTTACCAGTCTGGGTGAAGCCATCTGGTTTTTGTGTCACTGACCTTTGTCAGTCCCCATTAATTCACAGAGGCTGGCAAAAGTGCTCCAAACTTGCTTTCTGCAGAGCCATGAGTCACCACTGGGAGCTAGATGGGTAATGAAAAAGCTGTTCTGTTTTGTTGTGATTTCCAGATCTTCATGAATGAATCTCATCTCAGGTCCAATCAGATTGTTGCCTATAAATTCCCTGCCTTTGATCCTGTTTGCCTGAGTCTCTAATCTCCATAGCACCACAAGCCAGCACTACCACAGCCCCAATTACCAGCTGTGGTTTGTGATTTTGTGTCGTTGACCCTCTCCACTCCAGTGTCCCACCCTCCTTCCTTGGCTTCTCCCATGTCCTTCTAAACACTTTGGTATCTTTTCCCATAGGCACCCGGTTTGCAAGCAACTCCTGGTCTGCCTTATCATAAACCCAGGTAGTCCAGTGTCTTCATTCCATCTCATCCAAACAGAAATTTTTTGGTGACAAGATGTGCCTGGTTTTCACAACCTGACCTCAGAGTCTGCAGGAGTACATCTGCTCATACAATGCACCAACAGCTCATGAAAATGATTGATTGGTGCTAATTGGAGACTGTAGTGGACTGACCCTGGCTGGACATCAAGAGCCCAGAAAAGTTGTTCTGTCACTCCTTTCCTCAGAACAGGGGAGAGAAAACATAATGAAAGGCTCATGGGCTGGGATAAGGACAGGAAGAGATCATTCTCCAGCTGCCATCATGGGCACAACAGACCTAGCTCGGGGAAATTAATTTAACTTATTACCAATCAAATCAGAATAGGATAATGAGAAATAAAACCAAATCTTAAAACACCCTTCATCCACCCCTCCCTGATTCCTGGGCTTAATCTATCTCCTCCCCACCATTGCAGAGGGGCAGGGAATGAAGCCTGGAGGAGAGAATTCAGGACAGAGTGCATGTAGAGGGAGCATCCTACTGCACATGCCATGGCCTCATCCTGCATGTTGAGCCAGGAGCTGGGCAGGGAGCGAGTAGTGCTTTACACACCACTTAGCCTTTCTCTTGCCTGGAGCTCCGGGTCACCACAGTGGCACAAATGCCATTAAACTGCTCCAATCTGATTTCCTGAACTTCAATGGTCCTTTGGTATTCACAAAAGGAAAAAAAAAAAAAAAAAAGCAGAGTTTCTTCTATTCATTCTGGAAAGCATTTTCTTTTCTGCTTTGTTGGTCGCGTGATTGTTTGGTTCGCGCTGTTACTTTAAAGGTCTGTCAGGCAGCCACAGAGGAGAAAGATTTCCACGTGCCCAGTGGTGGGCCATGCAGAAATAACAGCAAATAGTTGAACTAAGCAGTCTGCCAGCTCTCCGTAGCGAGGGAGTCAGCCATCTGAGCTTCTCTCCCCATCCTCGTGCATACAATCCCTAGCGATGGGGGACGCTTCGGAAATGAAAGGCTCTCTGCCAGGGGAGCTTCACTTTAGGAAATCCCATTTGGCATGGTCATTTCTCAGCAGTCTCTTACTGTGCTTTCCCCTTTCCCTGAAGTGTTGTGCTGGTGAGAGGTGGGAAAGGCGTTTCTCTTGGCCAGGTCTGCGGAGCTGCATGGCTGCAACCCATGGTTTTGGGTGAAGGGAGAAAGCTGTTGGAGGTACACGTGGGCTGGCAGAAGTCAGGGTGCTCTGGGCAGGGACCAGTCACCTCTGTTATTGGAACAGACATAAATGGAAGGGGCCTTGATTTCATCATTTATAATTAATCAACAAAACTGTCATGAAAATAAATAATGGGAAGGGTTCTAAAAGAGATGGGGGAAGCCAAGTTATCCAGGGCTGACCATGCTGCTGCCTCCCTTCTCCTTTGTCTCTCTGTAACTAGACAGATCTGAGCAAGATAGTCAAAGGTTGTGATATCCCACATTCTTTCTTCTATCTTGTCTTATCTTTGCCTCAGTAAGGATAGCTGCTGGACTAGCATTTGGGGTTTGGCCAGCAAATTTCTTCCAAAACTAAAAGATTGTGGGCAAAGACTCTCACTACGCCTTGTGCACATATCAGGAGATGGAATATAAAGGTGATTAAAGCATCTAAAGGTCCTTCCCTGTCTCCAGTGTTTCTGTGTACATTTCTGATGCTGGGATTGCACGTGTGACCTTTGCCATGTGACACCAAACAGAGCATGTAGCTCAAACTCTGTGTGAACAGACACTCAGAGCTCAGACCAAAGCACACCTGCTGTGCTTCCTGAGAGAGCAGGGATGCACCTACACAGAGACCTCCTTGGTCTTCCCAGGATCCATGAAAACAGGTGAAATATAAATATTTAGCAGGCCTTGAAGTGTGTGGAGCAAACCACAATAGTGGCCCATGTATGCAGAGACTGAGCGTAGCTGAAGCCAGTTGCATCCTCTCTGTGGGTTAATGCTTTCAAAACAGCCACAGCCTTGGGAGCAGGGAGGATGTGTCCTTGGGCAGTATTTCAGCAGTCACAGGTTGTCCAAGGTCCTTTGGCATTGTGGCCAGATGAGTGTCAATGTGCCAAACTCTTTTAGCAAGAGCTTCTCATAGATGGTGACGTTGGGATCAAGTGAGCTGGTGAAAATCATCACGTTCAGCAAAATCCAGCATCCCTTTTCTCCTTTAGAAATTACTGCCATTTGAAGTATGCACAGTGGCACTGCAAGCCAGACCAGCTGTGTCTGGGCAACTAAATCAAAGTTCAGATGAGGTTTGTTCACAGAATTGGGGTAGGAGGTGTGAGTCAAATGTGGTTGTCACCGCAATTTGAAAAAAATGGCAGCTCTGTAGAATTTTTACCAAAATCCCCTTGGAAGTCCCCTGCATGTAACACGGGGAGTCATTTTGCCCTCTGGTGTGATCTCAAAGCAAGCATCATGCTGACATTGGCATCTGTGCAAGAACCAAAACAAGAAGCCTTGCAAAGGCAAACCAACTCACTTCAGTCAGCCCCAGCAAGCAGCGCAGTGAACTCATTGGTATTGAAGAGGACACCAAGGCCATGAAACACCTGTTTAGCATTTTTTAGAGCTTCATTACTACTTGTGCCCTGCTTGCCTGGAAATACACTTCAAAAATACTCTGCCTTTCACTTCCAGCACTTCCATTTGCTTCCACACAGCAACTTCTACAGTTTCCTGTTCCTCAGCCTGGCTCCGTTTTACATATCTCATGCCTGGGGCTGACCCAGCTGAAGTCTCTGCTTCCAGTTCTTCAGAGTGAATCATAAGTCTTCAGCTTTTTACTGTTACGGTTTTTTTCAGGAGAAGAATACTTTCAATATCCTTGGGGTTTTTTATAAAACCTCACTAAGTTCAGAGGTGATGGGCAGCAACCCACGAAGTTCAAAATAGCAATACTTTGTGGAGGATGTGCCACTTGTGGGAGTCAGTGATTCCCCTGATGTGCAGAACAAGTGTTTGACTGCCTTCCCTACAGCAAAGGTGCACACTGCCCACTCCTGATCCTGATTACATCTCTGTCGATCTGCTTAAAATACCATTGGCTGTATGGACAGTGCAGGATGTGGGCCAGATGCTGTGCATGGCACCTGACAGTTCCTGCTTCTTGCACAGTGAATAACCTCTGATTCAAACCCCTGCTCTCCCTCTTTCTCCTCTTCCCTTTTGGCAGCCTGTGTGGATGAAACTGGGAAGTTTTATGCTGAGCATTTTGCTTGCTTTCTGCTAACCTTTCTGCAGCTTCTGGAAGTCTGATTCAGGCTTTCTCCAGTGCACCATTATTCCCCTAAAATTTAAGAGTGGGCTGATCATGTCAGGATGCCTGTAGCTTGGCCTTTTCTCTGTCTCAGAATGAAATAAGCAATATTCCACATTCCTCCTTCTCTGGTGAGCAGAGTTTCTGATGTTTGGCCTAGGGTTAATCATAGGGTTAACCAAGTCATGAAAATATATTCTGGGAAAATGCAGAAGATTTCTCGCTTGGTTGGACTGAGCAATCTTTCTTTTTAAATTCAGTGTCACGGGGCAGCCAGACAGATCCCTCTTTCACTGTCAGTCTCCTCTGCTGCGGGTCAGCAACATGATGTGCTTCTCCTTCCGTGCTACTTCAGGGCAGAGCAGAAAGCTGTAATTTGCTGTGGCCCTTTCAGGAAGTCAGCTCAGTTTTCCCTTTGCTCCAGCACCAGGTGAGGGGAAGTCAACCAGCAAGATCCAAAGCACTGCTGTGGCTCATCAGATGCATGTGCCTTCTCAGAGGGGCAAAAGAGAGTTTCTTTCTGCACCATCCCCATTTCAGTGGTGACCAAAGCCTGCCTCTCTGCAGCCAGAGCTCTCCTGGCAGTTTCTGGCCCAGTAAGGAGCAAATGGTACCTTCACTGGACTCCTGTGTCCCAGAGGGGGTCACTGGGGCTTGAGAAGTGCCATTGATGCCTCTGGTCTGAGATGTTTATCTCTTTTCCTGAGTGAGAGTCCCTCTGGGAAGATTGATTACCCTGTAAAAGATAGTTTTAGACTATGTTTGACAGGGCTATCCCCTTCTGTCTCTGGCATTCACTTAGAGCTGCCCAGTTTTCCCCTTTGCTGGGCTGCTCTGATTTCTCCTGCCCCAATCTGATTCCTGCTCCTTCTCATTCCTTCCAACAGTCTCCTCCCATCCTCAGTAAGGAGCAGTGCTCACCCATGCTTAGACAGGCAGCCTGTAAGTCTTTCTACAAGTTTTAGGAATGACTTTTGTAGTTGTTACATATTCCCCAAGCCAGCTCATGTCGCATTCAGCAGGGCAGCACTGCCTGTTGCCTTTACAGCCAGCATCTACATTTTGCTTGAAGCCTTTGTGCATCAAGGGAGCTGTGATGGGAGCGTGCACAGTGCTTGGATAAATTAGCTGGTGCCCGCATGTCACTGGCAGCCTCTGGTTACTGCTCACATGGCTCTGCCCTCTGCAGCCCCTGGCATCACTGGGGGAGCAGCCACACTGGGTGTCCTGGCTCCAGGCTCACAGGCCCTTCAGGAGGTGCACAGTGTGCCAGGTGAGGGGGAGTTCAGGAGTGTCCTGAGGTCTGGGGGTCTGGTGTGGGCAGGCAGCACTGAACACTGGATGCCCTCACCAAGAAGCTCGTAGGAGCGCTCACAGGAGCTGCTTCCCCACCTCCAAGGAGGGAGGAGGAGAAGAAATCCTGTAACTTATAACTGTATTTAGGTTAATACCTATAAGCCCACTTGGAGAACAGGTGAGCCCGGGGCTTAAAGCCAAGGGTTGGTAAAAGGGTAGAAAAAGTAAGAGGAGTAGTAACAACACTCCAAATTATGAATGTGTGCAACCTGATCCCCTAATGACCCAGGGGCCTAGTGTGCTCTGCTGAGCTCCTGGCACATGGCACAGCTAACCCAGCCACCCTGCAGCTCTTCTGCACACTGGGGCAGTCTAGAGATATTACAGAAAGCTGCTCCTTTCCAAAATGACTTCTTTTTAAATGGCCTTATAATATGGTAGGAGTTGATCCTTTATATCGCTTCTGTTAAATTGCCTTCTGCTCATCAGCTGTTCTTTAAGAGATGAACAGACATCTTCACATCCTGTCCTGACCTGCTAGTGGCTCTGAGATGCTGCCAAGCAGCTGCTGCCTTGAACAGCAGAGAGGGCTCTTTTCTCAGGGAGGGGGAGTGATATCTGTAGACTTAAGGTTTCGAAGTGCTTCCTAAACTTCTAGGATAAAAGCCACTGGAGAAATGTAAAATATTAGTGGTATTTTAAGAAAGTGTGTGGGTGTGTAGACACAATTAATTTTCCTTTTTATAGGCCTACATGGAGTATCTCCATCTCTGAGGAAGACGCCTAGATCTATGGAGCATTGGCATCCCAGAGGAGGGCACTGCTCTGTTCATGTTAACAGAAAATGCCATGGAAATTAACAGTGCAGGAACACTGTTGTGGTCAGTCTCTGTCAGCCCGATAATTTATGGTACATGTGAGAGGAGGCAGGCTCAGAATCTCTCCATCCTTCCCGGGCTGAAACAGCTCTTGTTAAATGCACAGGGTAGCAGTGGTAGGGGATTCTTGTTAGTCCCCCAAGATCAGAGAGAAGCTGATGCGACTTGGAAATCACTGCGTAGGATTAAACAGCAGAGGGGATGTGTGCTCACACACACAGGCTGAGTGTCTGCTCTCAGGCTATGCATTGTTATTGACACACTGCACCTTAATGGCTATAATGTCAATGGCCACTTTGGGACCTTTACTCGCGCATTATTAATGTATTAGACCACAGCTTTTATGGGTTATTGTGTCAAGAGCGGAGGGGAGTGGATGCCTAAAGTACATTGGCAGAACAAGGATATTTTTTAACCATGGCTGTGGTGTGCACTGTGAGTGCTGCACCTTAGAAATCACGTTTACTGCCCTCTCATACCTTCTTTCAGCAAGTGGGATCTCACTGCAGCTCAGAGGACAGCATGGAAAAAATGACACTGCCAGAGAGGAAAAGGAAGAGATCCTGGAGCCTGTAGCCAGGCAATTGTACATTGCTATCCCAGGCTGCAGGGAGATGATTTCCTGGCACTAGCCACAGATACCCTGAAACATGAAGAGTAATAGGCTCTTTATTTTATTGTTAGTAACTGCAGGTGCTGTTTTTATTTAAATAAATATGTGCTGCTCTCCTCACCGTGGGCTCAGCCCAGGACAAATCCTCCCACGGGACTGTGGAGAGGGAAACTTTCTCACACTACCTCTCTGCCTGAGAGCAAATGTCACACCACAGGCTGGAACATGAGAATGGGGGGTGTCTCCAGAGCCTTTGAAGGTGATGGAAGCTGCAGGTGCCCCGTGCTGGTCAAGGGATAGATCCTGTGATTTCTTTTGGGCCTTTTGGAACACATCACAATTTGCAGAGGAAAGTGATGCAGATGTAACAAGACTTTGGCTGATCTTTTTTGGGTAAATAGGGTACATGTGTTTGCCAAAGCCTCGTTTGACAGGACATCATGGTTACATCTGCAGGGAAGTGAAAAGGGCAGTATAACATGTTCAGACACCTTGAATGAAGGCCTGACTGCTGTGCTGGGGGAGCAGGGAAAGAAGGGGGATCCTGAGAGCAGTGTGGCAGGAGCAAGGAGAACATGCATGACATTGTAGGGTTGGAAATGTCCTACCTGTCGTTTAAACAGTGCTGTCACTTCCAGGTCAAGCAACTCAGAGGACTGAGACAAGGGCTCTTAACAAGAGCTCTGAGTTTATTTCTGGCAGAAATTGCCGTCTTTCTTGTAATCACTGCTGCTCCATTCTGTGGAGAATTGGAGAGCTTATCCTCACAGCCAAACTAGTTATTGGGCAATAGAAACAATAATCAGCCAGTTACAGAAACAAAACTCATGTCACAGGCCCTTCTTCTAGGCATTAGCTCTAATAGTTGGGCTGCAAAGGTATGGATCAAGAAAAGAGGGGCATGGAAGGCCTGAACCCATGGCAATGCTGGTTCTCCAAAATCCTAGAGGGCAAGAGATGGCACCGACTCAGGAGGGAAATCCCTTACTTGCAAACAGCTGTCACTGCACTTAAGGCCCATATCTTTCACTTTCTCAGCTCCCCATCCTCTCAATTTCATATCTGAAGAAGGCCAAGAATTCCCCTGATTTTCCTGACAATGCTGAGTTCAGTTTGACTTTCCTTAGTGTCATATCTGGGCCACGGAAAGGCCCCTGCTTTTATTGTATGACGACATGGAAATTACTGAGTAATTACAGGATTATGCAGCACCCTGTAAATTAAATGTTACCTCTTTACCTTTTATAGAACAAAAAATAACCATGTAATTACCTAACGAATTAAACTGTTAAGGTCTCATGGTAATTATACATGGAGTCAAAAGCTCTGAGTTCTTCTGGTAGTTACAAGTAAAGAATTATCTTTCATTTTTAAACATATGTTGCAGTTGGATCCCAAAGCCTGCACATTTCCATTTTAATAAACTATGGCCTGCCCAAATGAGAAGAGGCATATGTCTCCCATCTGAGTGTGCAAATAGAGTGAATATGTATATATAAAATAGATTGGACATATGCAAAACTGACCCAGGTTCACACCAGAAAAATGGAATACCAACAGAGGTAAAACATGATTAGTTGGATGATAACATTTAAAATTATGTTTAGTTTCCAAGCACTGGAATTTGTTTTCATAGGAAGCAAGTCAGTTTGATCCTATTTTTCACATGCACGTGACTATATTTTGAAAACAGACAATCAAACCATCAATCAGGAACCTCTGTCCCTAAAGGAAGGCTCAGGACTTATCTCTGCAGATGAGTTTTGCTATTATCAGCAAGGAGGGGATGACTGGGCTGGCAGGAGAGTCCATGAAACCAAACACATTGGTGGTGCGAGCTTGGTGGATGGTCCTGCCTCAGGTGAGGAGGTTTTGCTGTTGTATGTTGGCAGCAACAGGACAGAGCTCTCGGGGGGACTGGCCTGAGATCCAGACCCTCCACAGACAACCAGGGAGAGACATTACACCACAGAGCCTTAAAAGGAGGGGGGCTGCAGATGAACAAGGTTTGCTGCCTTGTGGCAGAGCTCATTCCTCCCAAAGCACCTTCAGGAACGCGCTTTCCTGCTTAAAAAGTGCCACCAGAGAGCTGGGTCCCTGCAGAGGTTGCTGAATATGAAATAAGCTGTAGCATAACCACAGACCATCCAGCCTCTCTGAGTGGATAGAGTGGACAAGCATAAAAAAGGGCCATCGGACCTGTGATTGCATATGCTGAAATTCATTGTCAGATTTTTACTGAGTATGAGGATCTGTAGCACATAGGAATTGTCACTGTTGTCTGTATATCCTCTGCTCTGGTCTGAGCTGGCTAAAAATGCCCTTCTGTTATTACAAGATTTGGTTGTTTTTTTTTTTTCCCAACTGTTCAGCATAAATTTTTCTTGTTTAATTTTTAACCAGGCAAAGTCAGACCGAAGTGTTTCAGGTTGTCTTCTACTTTCTTCAGTTTTTTATTTCCATTTTTTTAGGAACATATTTCAGAAAAATCCCAATGACCTTTAATAATGAAATAATAACCAGCTTTGATGTCCTTTCAGTTTTAAACTAAGCATTTTCATAGGTCCCAAAAACGGATGCTTTGGCTTCATAATTTTAGATCCCTAAATATGAAAAGCATGATGTTACAATAAGCCTAACACTGTCTGAAAGGTGCAGTACGTTCACCTCCAGCCCTTTGAATAAGCATTATGTCCATTTACTAGCTAATTTTTAAATTTGCTTTGAAATATGTAGCATGTTATATGAGCACTCACTTCGGTAATCCTGGGATAAAATGCAGAACCAGGATAGGGAGGTGAGTTTTTATTTTAATGATGCTTAACAGTGACATTTTAGCTATTAAAATTGTGTCTGGTTTTGCTATCACAGACCTAACTATTAGAACTACAATATCCCTCGTCCAAACAGTAACTGCTCCAGGCACAAAACGAATTGAAGAAATTAACTCCAAATATTTTTATTTCACATGGTTTTATTGTTTTGCTTTCAATATGATCAGCAATTCTCTGTAGCACTGTGTTTCGTAGCATTCAAATCCTGCAGTAACGCTGCCTGATGAATGCAGTAATGTGCATTTATTTCAAAGAGCCATTTATATCCCCTGGTGAGCAGGTAGTCTTTGCTTTAAAGATGCAGGGGTGTTTTGGGTGCAAACGGGATTTTTTACATGCATTTGTTGCATAATTTTTTCCCCCTTATGTCCATCACTTGTACCACTTTGTAGTTGCTATCCAGTGAATATTAAAAAGCACCCATTGGGATTGGATCTGAAAAGTGTGGGGGGGAAATTATGCTCCGTCTCATTCCTCGTCTCTTGCATAACGTGCCTTCATCCTGACACAGATTACTGCCAGCATTGTGCTCGCCCCATTCCTCTGCCTTAATAGCCTTACGTCTCATTGGAAGTGGGATCAAAGACACACGAGTACCAAAGGGCTTACATTCAATTAACAGGAAAGGGGCAGGCTTTAGACGTGCTCAGCAGAAGCTCTGATTGCAACAAACTGCTGACTGCAGATCACGTACCATCGCTATCAGCGCCTGCAACGCCAGCCCTTTCCCTGCCACGCTGAGAGGGGGTCTGGGAAGGGAAACGGCACTTTCATGCTCTTCTTGGCTGTGTCAGGATGGAGAAAGCGGGAGAAGCCCATGTCCCTTCACGGGCATGATCAGGAGGAGGAGGAGGAGGAGCAGGAGCAGGAGCAGGAGGAGGAGGAGGAGGAGGAGGAGGAGAGGAGGGGGTCTCTACCTCTCTGTTCTTTTTTTTCTCAGAGCTGCAGACTGAAAACTCTGTCAGACCTTGACACACGTATTGGACAACTTGAATTTTTAATGAGGAGTGATTTCCCACTGCTCTCTTACACAGACCTCAGAGTTGGAGGCGTAGCCTGCGGCAGTCAGAGCTCCTAGGGCAAAAGCTGTGACTTTTGACCCTTTCTGTATATTTGTGTATCACAATGAAATAAAGCTCCTCTCAGTGCTCAGAATAAACTGTCTGCCTTTCCCTTCTCCAGGTATTTGTGACATTGGGCAGAACTGAAAAGCTGTGTGTATGAGAGATAGCTTGTGATTAGGAGGCATCTGGGACCAGCCCCCGCCGTGGAAAACACAGTACTGGGAAGACAAGAGGCTTGACTTACTATGGCAGTCTGGGTTTAAAATTTTTCCATTTCTCTTAATGAAAGGTAGAGGGGAGTTGCAAAACTAGGAACTGGATCATAAACTTGGGGAGAAGAAGGTAGAGCATAAAAAAAGATGGGGGATCACAAGGAGTTGACTTTTTGAGCATGGTTGAAGTGAGCACCTCCCATCCGCTACACGCCCAGTGCTCATTGCCATCAACTCCAGTTACGCTGAAGCCTCACATTTCCTGGGGTTACATGTGTGACGTTTGGAAAAGACACAAGTCCTTGGCTTTGCGTTACTGCTGGAATTTATTTTAGTATTATTTTTTAGAGCCCTGAGACAGCATGGATCCCTATTTGTATTAAACCTCTCTCTCCACTGAGCTGATTGCTGAGATAACCTGCAGCCAGAGCTGTCTGAACTTATGTGACCTGGTTCCATCTGTGTAGAGCCCTGTTTTGCATTCCCTTCGATTTACGTCTAATGCAAACCTTGCAGAGCAGGATGTTCCTGCTACACATACACAAAATCTGTTCCTAGGGATTCAGTACCTGCTCTTGCCAGGAGTATTTTCAACTATTTTAACCTTTTAAAATTTTCTGCATTACTGTGGGAGATGACCAATCCTCACACTGCTCACAGGTTAACAGTGCTATAAAGAGTGCAGCTGGTCAGTGGAATCAGAAAACACTGAAAAGGTCAAAGCATGCAAGTATTGCAGAGGTTTCACTCTAAATGAGAGTAGCCTGTGACCTTCACTTAACCCTTACTTTAAATGATTGCAAATTAAGTTGGGCAACTTAGCCTGAGCTCTGAAAATCTAAATGTATTGAAACTACATCAAACAGCTTTCCATCACTGTCAGGCGGTGTTCTCTGACACACGTACACCAGATAGACATTTCTGTCTGTGAGCCTCACTTACCCACTGAGATGTATTCAAATAAAGCCCCATTAACTTCCCCAGTGCTGAATGACATCCATGCATCCGTACCATAATGCAGCCGTCCCTCTGAACAAAGGCATATCCAACCAAGGATCTTTCTGACGAGGTGTTTTTTAATCTTCTTGGCTTATACAGGACTTAGAGATATAATATATGGTGTTTGCATAGCAGTCAAAGCAGGGCTTTCAGCACTGTGAATGCATCACCTGCTTCCCATCAGACATGTCAGAGCTTCCTTCGACTTCAGCTGGCAATATCCAGTCTCCTGGGCTCTACGGACCAAACGCCCTGACTAAATGACCAAATGTCACTGATTAAATATAGTGACAAAGGAGAAGAGCTCTGCAGCAAAGCATCCTGTGACACTCCTTGTCTTGACCTCCTCCATATTGTGACACCAGGGCAAAACCAGAGACAGGGACCAGTGGTCTTCAGGGAGACTCGTGCATGGGGTCCCCTGTGGGGTCAGAGCTTCTGAGCAATCACCTGTGCCCAGGAGCAGCAGAGCCAGTGACACCTGCCTAGGGCAAAGGGATGGGATCCCCCAGCTAAACCATCAATATTCCTTAGTCAAAGGGAGGAGCCCTGAGCAAGACTTGGCTTTGCACAACATTGTTAGCTCTTCCTATTGTTGTTCTTTAATGTGGCCTTATCTTCTTTTATTCCCTGCTTAGCTACCTGACCCTTTTTTATTCCACAGCAACAAATGTGAAAGCAAAACCATTTACTGAGCTGCAAACCCAAGAATTTTTTTTTGCACACCTGCATAAATCTGTATCCCAATAACAGGAGCTGAAGACACACCTTCACAGAAGCAACCCACAAAACAAGTTCTTTGCTCCAGGAAGAACCCAATTCTTCATGAAATTAGTTGACACTGAGACAGGGCAGTAGTGGTGAGGAAATGATATATCCTGGGAGCAGCTCAGATATGTTCAATGCCATGGCCAAGTAATGGTTGCTCAGTGACTGAATTACTGGCCAAGAGGATACTCTACTTTCTGAATTCCCATGGAGATGGCCTGATTTCCATAGCAACTGGATTCTTTCTCTTGCCTTTCCCTTTAACAGGTAGAAACACAGTTGAATCCTGAAAATGCTAGATTGTTCTGAGTATTACTGTATTTTTGGACACTAGAACACTTTCTGGACAATATGTTGAAATACAGGCTCCTTAATGATATTTTTTTGTATTCTCCTTTAGAACTGGTGGTGACATTATCTTCCATGTGCTCTTAAGATCTGCTGTGATGTGAGCATAAAGTTTTCTCTCTCTTTCTTTCTTTCTTTCTTTCTTTCTTTCTTTCTTTCTTTCTTTTTCTTT